>CANXYC010495811.1:0-14054 GCA_948193065.1 Aleurites moluccanus
ATGAATTTCAAATGATGAAAATTAAAGAAAAATAAAATAGAGAAATGAAAAAGGAAAAGGGGAAGGATCATACTGTTTCAAATCGCTTGAGGAGTGAACCCTGCAATAAATTCCTACTAGAACCGGACAACACAGATGATACGTGATATCCTTGATAAGGAGATGTGAAGAACCAATTTGAGCAAGAGATTTGTATGCCAACGCATAGAGTGAGGTCCTGTTGGTCAATGATAGATGATCTATTCCAGGACGAAGGCTTGTTGGTCAATGATTCATGTACTTTGAAACATGTTGACAATTGTTGTAGAAAAGCTGCCCCAGGGATTATGTTAACAGATAGATGGTCATTGAATTTTGATGGAAGCATATTCATGCATACTAGTGCTACCTTTTCTCTGTTTCATCTATACAAGTATTTCAATGATTTACTTCTTCGTCTCATCATGATCAAATCATAGGAGTCAACTTGGTACATGAGTTTTTCAGGAATGAAATAAAACTTAACAATCGATTGACCTACAAAAAAAATATTAAGGGGTACCAGCTAAACAGGTGCTGATAAGGGTGAGGAGAGATACAATGGAAATGTTGATGGGATTATCAGCATGTTGACTGAGATAGCTGTATGCAACAGTAGAGAAAATGAACTGATTTAAGGCACAAATGAAGCCGAAAACGTCAATAAAAGTATAGAATGGCTTGTGACTTGAAGATGGGTACTGAAACCAAAATCTCGTGCCCTGCCGTCTCAACATAACCTCTTGCTTTCGGGCCTTGAAAGAGAGATCAATCACAGAAACAGCTATGGCAACAAAAGACACCACTAGAGCTGTTAATGCATATTGCGGTTTCTGAGGACAGGCAATTTGATCCAAAACCACCAACAAAATTTCAAGGACGAGGCTAGTGAGTATAAACACCCACTCCAAATAGTTATTATTAACCTACAAAAATAAATAATTGTTATCAACATACAAAAATAAATAACATCTTTTAGATGAAAATTAAATCCCCTTTGGTATGTTTGTTGGTTTTTGGATTTTGTTTAAAAAAATTTAAAAAACAAGGATGACAATATTAGCAAGGGAATATTATTATAGTAAGAACAAAAATGGTACTAAATAACATGGAAAATTTTATTACTAACAAATCTCTTTCCTCCCCTTGCTTATGATTGGTGAACTGAAGAGCAATCAAATTATGAAATTTCATAGAAGATTGTTATAAAAATTTAACAAATTTGGAAATTTTCGAGAAGTTTTTTTTTCATTCTTTTAGATTCTAAAAATTCTAACCTTCACAATGAGACTCGGGTTATCATTTTGAGATTGGGACGATAAACCAGTGATGTTTGGAGCCTCCTCGCAGTGATCAGGATCATCAGTAGAAAATAAAACAGCTTCTAGATCAATATTTTTACTGGTATCATAAATGATAGGCTCTGAGTTGGTGACGCATCTTGAATCAAATTCATTATCATCTTCATCGTCGTGAAAAGCTGTCTCCCAAAACACTTTTAGCGAATTGTTTGAATGAATTACACCATCTTCTACTTGTTGCACGAGAGTGTCTGATCCACTAGATGTTTTCCGACGACGTACAACACTGACATTCTTCTGAGGTGATGTGACTGGGAAAACGGAAAAGTCTGGATCCGGATCCGGAATCACGACTGAGGAAGATAGGTTGTCTAAGTCGTCGGTGGCGTCAACTCCTTTTTCTGCCATTATTAGAATATGAAAGGGGGAAAAATGAAGAAATTTATTAGGTAATTTGAATAGCGTGGATTTTTTTATAATTTTTTATTGAAACAGCTTAACTACAAAATTTTTAAGCTAAATTAATATGATTAAATTATCTATTTATTTATATTTTAATATTTATTTTTATAATATATTAATGTGGGATTTTTATATCAGAATGAAAAATTCTGCTTCTTAATCATCTCTAAAAAAAATTTCAAATCTGTATACATATGTCATATAACAAACAGTTTCTTGACTTCTTTTTAATATATAAATTCATGGTTGGAGCGTAAACTACTTTCAAACTCCTCCTTTTTGCACGTTAAAAAACTTTTTTTTTTTCCTTGAAATTTTATGATATTACAGATGGCAAAATCTACCCGAATTTGAAGATTCAATTCGACTTTTCCGGCACCGAATTTGACTCAAATTTAATTTGATTTTAATGGTCAATAATCCAAAATTCGAATTATTCAACCAAAAAATGACCCGTATTAAAAAATTAATCGATATGATAAAATCCAAACTCATAAATGAACAAATCTAAAGATATGCTAAATTCGCTTACTGATTCACCCGAGTGATTAAAAACTCGATAATGATTCAATTCAAAAATTACCTGAACTCGATATTGGATCAACTCGAAAATAACCCGACCTGAGCGACCGAAGGAAAATATAAAATGAAGGTAGAATGATAGAAAATATAAATTAAGGATAAAAAATAAAAATGAGTTAACTTAATAACTTAATCAAAAATCAATAATAATAAAAAAATTATGTAGCTTTGATTATAAGAAAAAATATAATTTTTTTATTATGGATAAAAATATAAATTGAAACTCAATAGTTAATGATATATTGAATTCTCAAATTGATTTTTCATGAAAGTAAATTAGGTAATAAATATATAAATTATATACCAATTAGTTTTATTTTAAATTGGTAGGTAAACATGATTATTGAAAATTGAAATTAATATTTGAATGAATCTATAGATAATGAATTAATGACTTAATTAATTTTCATAATTGATAATTAAATGTTTCATATGAAATTAATATTTTATATTTCATATTTTATCATAATTGATAAAGGGTCTAGTAATCTACTGTAATAAATTCATTCAAAATCTAAACCGACAAACATAGTAATTGAGATGATCCGATATGATGGTGATTCAAAATTTGATAGTAACTCGAAATTTGATAGTTAATCGAGTAGTTGACAATCTGACCTGTTGACAATCTGATCCGAAGACGACCAAAACTCAATTATAACTCGGCCTTTTAATGATCCGACTTGTTGACAACCCGACCTGATGACGGCTCAAACTCAATAATGACCTGACACATTAATTAATCTTACCCATTGATTATTCAATCCAAAAATGACTTGGATCAATAATAACCCGACATGATTGATGATTCAATCCGATAATGACCTGAACCGATAATGATCCGAACCCCAAATTATCTGAATCTAAATTTGACTTGAAATCGACCCAACCTGCCCATTTTCCATCTATATATATGATATATCAGGTTCGAATCGGATGAGATTTATAAGGGGGTAAAACTTTTTCAGCGTCTATTTTCTCTATCCATAAGGCTCGAACTCGATATCTTATTTAAGAAAAACAAATTTCTTACCGTTCCAACCAACCAATACTAAAGAAATAATGTTTCAATCAGTAAGTGGAAGTTTGCTAAATATATGATAATTTTGTTTATCTTATCTTACATATGAAGTCCAATATTTTTAAAATCGGACTAGTTAAAAAATCAATGAAGGAAGAGGGTCAGAGGGTTAGAGATTCGACTGGTGTTAAACCGAGAAAAACTGGTATACATATATATGTATATATAATTTGAGTTTTATTAAATATATGATGAAAATAAATATAATTTGATATTTATTATTTTTGATCAAAAGTAAAAAAATTAAAAAAAAATTATAATCCGCTCGAACTAAAAAATCGATCTGATTCAAACAGTTTTCTGATTAACTGGATGATTCATCAGTTTTTTGACCGATTTTTAAAAAATGAATTTTTGAGATTAACTGGATTAATTTTTAATTCGATTATCAATTTTTCTAATTCAATCAATCTGTCGGATCCGCTTTCACCAACCGTGATGAGAACCATCAACCCGGCCCCATTCTGAATGATTAAAAAGTAGTAGCTGAATTCTTGTTTGTTCCAATTATTTGACTTGGAGCGTTTTTGCTACTCGATTAAGTAATTGGAATTTATTAATTAATTAAATAATCATTTAAAAAAAAACAACAAGAACTTGAAAGGTAATACAATGAATTATTGACAAACATGGATAACAACATATATATAAACAAATAAATATGACACGTATTCATAGAGCCCTTAATTAATTATTTAATTTGAAGGCATAGTATGGAACTCACATTAATGTTCAAAATAAAATGATAATATTATATCAATTGAGAAATTAAATTAAATTCTGACATAAAATATTATTTTTTTAGTTGTATTTTGGCACAAAGAGCTAAAGAGAGACATGTTGATATGCTCAATATTTTATAGGTCAATTACAATTTATCTCCTTTAAAATATTCAATATATTAATTTTTTATAATTTTTAAAAAATATATTAATTCTCCCTCATAAATGTCATAATATATATTTTTAGATTATTTCGTCCAATGTTACTGTTAGTCAATTTTAAAATGATCAATAAGGGCAATAAAAATATAAAAATATCCTATAAAAATATAAAAATATCATTATCATTTATTTTTAAATAATTACATCCTATTTTTACTTTAAAAAAATTTTTTAGGGTCAAAAAATATATTTTTATATTTTTTGATAACTTTGAATAGAAAATAAATAAAAATATTTTTTCTTTTCTTTTTTAAAATATAAAAAATTTGGAAATATAAAATATTTTTTTTAAAAAAATATTTTTACTTTTTATTTTCAAATTTTTCAAAATATGAAAATGAATTTTTTATTTGTATTAAAAAAAATTTAAGAAGAAATAATTTAACTTTTTCTTAAATTATTTTTTAAAATAAAAAATAAAAAATATTTTTTAAAAAATTATTTTGTTTTTTTTTAATTTTCAATTTATTAAAAAATATGAAAATAAATTTTTTAACCCTAAAAAATATTTTTTAAAATATAAATAGAATGTAATTAATTAAAAATAAATGATAAAAATATTTTTATCTTTTTATTATTTTAAAATTGACTAACGATAAAATTATACGGAAGGGTGTACTAATATAATTAGACATTTATCAGGGAGAAATTAATATATTTTTAAAAGTACGGGAGTCTTAGTATATCGGTTCATTTTATAGTAGAAATAGTAATTAATCCTATTATATATATATATATATATATATATATATATATATATATTGTATGATTTTATCCTCAATTTATACATGTTTAGCTAAATTCTCTAGTAAAATCAATATAAATTTCATCAATTCACTTATCCTATGATTTTAATAGGATTTACAAGATTATTGTAAGAATTGAAGTAAAAAAATCAATCAAAATAATAAGTACAAGGCCGTGCAAAAGAAGATGCACGAGCTAATAAAGAAAAAGTCCCCTCCGAATGTTTAAAGGACGGACTACAAGGTCATGCAACACTAGATGTATAATTCTCAGCCTTGATGATTAGTCCCGATTGAGCATGGGCCCGTGCAATGAAAAACGCACGAGGCCGTGCAAATAATTTTACTTATGCCATCCAATTCTTCAAAAGATGAACAACTCAAGTGAAAAGCTTCACTTAAGCATATTGTACATTCATCTGAATCGAAGTTAGGTTTTGGATCCATATAAATGGATTCTTTTCTCTGACTTTAAAAGAAAAGTAGCGTAGAGGTAGAAAAATAGTTTTAGATAGATATTAGAGTAAATTTATTTCTCTTTAGTTTAGAATTTAGGTATCTCAAAGGAAATTAAGATTCGAATCTTGCAGGAATTTTCTACAAATTTCAGATTTAAATTTTTGCAATTCTATTGAGTTTACACTTATCTTTATTTTTTATATATTTTATAATTTCATTTACTTTATAATTCAATTTTAGTTAATTATGATGATTATTATCATCGTTTCATAGATCGATGAAACTTTATGGTTCGACGTAACGAAAAAGTTGAGATTTCTTAGCCCAACATGTAAGCCTCAGGCCCTTAATTATTACTAATAAATTTCTACATAATAAAAAGGCCAAGAACCTTGGCCTTGTGCATGTGTATGGGTATTTCACAATTTTGAAGACAGAAAACCCTTTAAACCCCTAAATTTATCATATTTTGTTATTAACTTCATTTTTGTACTTCTAAAATTTTCACATTTTATTTATTAAAGTGTAGTATTTTAAGAAGTATTTTTTTTTTACTTTTTAGTAATTTGAGTTTGTTTTCATGCTCATGATGATGTAACCCTAATTCACCACCTTCCGTGCTAATTTTTAATTTTTTCTAAATTCTTTTTAATTAATCTAGTGCTTTTTATTTTGCATTTTGGTTTCATGGCTTAGACTTTAGAGCCATCGAAAATTGCAACCATTGGATGTGACATTGAGATTAGTGTTCTAATTTCTAATTACAAATTCTAAATCAACCCATTTTAAGTTTTTGGATTAGAGCATAAAATTGAAATTTTAAGATTTCAAGAGAAAGTAAGGATTGGGTCATCACTAAAAAATGTATATGATTATTAATAATATTTTTTTTATTACTGAAGGAGTCAAATATAAAATTATTATATAAATTATATACACACTGATGATTAGATATTGTCTGAATGTAATAATTATATAATATAAAAGCGTTGTGTATAATTATTAATGAGATAGAGTTTTCTTACATGATTAAGGAAGAAGATAATCATTTTTTATAGAATGTATTTACTAGTGAGAGAAAATTTTCTTACATTTATATGTAATTTTCCTTTTTGTCATGGCTCAACTAGATAGATGGATAGGATTAGGCATACATGTTAAAATTTTCTGATTGCAGAGAGGAAAAATTTAGATGGGATAAATTGTCTTTCTCATGTCAGTTTTCAGTCATCATGTATATACTTATATACTATATAGAGGTAACATCTTTGATGTTTTTATCTCTTTATTAATATGTTTGGTGTTTTTATCTACTCATTTTAACATGAATCACCTTTTTCTAAAGTGAAAATCTATTAGAGCTTTTTGTCATATAAAAATCTAAGGAACTACTCGTATTCAATGGAGGATTTTTGCAAGATTCGATTTTTACAAAATATTTATGAGACTTGTCATTTGGAGATTGTTCGAAATGTTGTTAATATGGAACGATGGATCAATATTTAAAACTAAAAATATTATATTTGATTAATTTTTAATTATATGTTAAATTTCTAATGATTGTATTATGAAAGATGATTAAATTTAAAGTTTAAAAATAATTAGAAAAATTATGATTTTTTAATTTGTATAATTTAGCCAATCATAAGCAATTATATATATACAGTTTGGATTTCGATATTTAAAGATTTATAATCCAACGTTTTTAGAATGAACTATAAGATGAGATGAAGTACCTCATTTTTTTAATTTTAATTTTAATTTTTTTATAGCCATGCTCAAGAGGCGAATATAAATGAAATATTACATAAATATATTATTTTTTAATTTTTTTTTTCAATTTTATGATTACCTTTTTTTTTTACTATTTTTTGGTATATATTTAATATATATCATATATTTAAAAAAATATTTTAAATATATAATATTTTTAAAAAAATATTTTTAAATTTTTTTTAACAGTAAAGATTAAATATATATTTATTTCGATATTTTTAAAAAAAAATCCCCAATATAAATGACAACCACGACGAATTTTGCCTAATTATTTGGGCCAACAATCCTTAATTTGGACAGCTACCCAAATATGCAAGAAAATATTTATACTGTTTGTTATTTTATAGCTCAGTTCATTTTGATTTCATATTTCATTACATTCAATTATTTTAATTCAGTTTTCACGGAAATAAAAATCAAAAATCACAGTACGATCCAACAAAATTATATATATATTTTTTATTTCACAGAAAATATTTATATATTAACATAATAATTAATTTTTTATATTTTTAGTTATATATTTCGAAGTTGTTTAATTTTCTGTCATTATTTTGGTACAATTTTTTCTAAATTTTAATTATTTAGATTTTATTTAATTTCACACGAATTAAGTTGATTGATATTCCCCTAATATGGAGAGCTGACATTGTTATCCATATCAAATTGAGGTTTTTAGGGTTTTTTTTTATATATATATAACTCCAATTTTAATTAAATCAAATTTTTATGAAATGAAATGATTTCTATTTATTTTGAAACTACTTTTTATATTAAAAAAATTGAATTCTATAAACTAATTTATTCCAAATATTAAATTGATCATTTAAATAGAATTTTTGCAAAATTCAAGTTTATAAACAAAGGAAAACTTTTCATATATATATATATATATTAAATTTTATCAATTTAATTTCTAAGGTTTCATTCTGTTATGTTATTTGAAAACTCAAATCAGTTTAATATTAAGCCCATTCAAAGAGCTTCATCTATACATAAAAATTTGATTTGAGCAAAACTTTTTTTTTTTTTTAGAAATAACTCATTTTTTATTTGATTATAATATTGAAAATAAACTGAAATTTTTTTTAATGTTTTGAGTGTATTTATTATAATATTATTTTTTTAGATTATTATAGAAATGTACGAATATAACTATTAAATTTCTTCCCAATGTTAAAAAAAAAATTTATTTTATTTTACGAGATTAAAAAATCTCTCTTTCTCTTACAGCTCCTAAAAACCAAATTAGTAGTCTATATTTTTCCAATCAACAACAACCAATCCAAAAAATAGTCAATGCAACAAGCGCCATTGTTAAGTGTTTTGGAGAGAAGCAGTTGCCATTTACATGGACAATGAATATGGAGTAGGAATTATCCCCTATTTAACTAATGCTTTCCAACCTCTAAATATTTAAATTCCTGGCTCGATTTCCATTTCTCCATCAACAACTGATGAATATGTTTGGATTGATAATTTTGAAATTTATAAAATCTGTCAAAATATATAAAATTAAGAATCTAATTTTTTTATTTCATAGATTCATACAATTTAATTTATTTAGTATAATAATAAAATTTATGAATTTTAATGACATGTTTATAATAAAAAAATAATCAACAAAGTTCGATATCTCAAAAATCCATATCTTATATGAGATTTAAAAAATTCTAAAAAATGAGGAATTGTGATGGATTTTGGAACATCATGCTATATTTTACTTGTATATCCTTGTTAGTTGTTATATTTTACATTAATTAAAGTATGAGATTCATTTCCTAACAGGTTGGGAGATGCCAACAAATGGGACCAGTTTGCTAGTAGGAGTATCAGATAAGGTTTCAAGGAATATGTGAATGTGACAAAAATGTCTTTACCATGTTAATGGATACTGCATATAACTTTTCGAAACTGTAAGGAATTCATTGCTATATGCTCTGGAGGTTCAATACATCCCCTTTCCTGACATTGATTATAACAATTGGGTCCATCAAGTAGCAACGGGGGTAAATAATTTTTCCTTTTTTTTTTTTTCCTGTTCATTATTAATTCCATATTATATATTCTTATTTTGGTTTTTGACAATGAACAGAATTTTGATGCTGTAGTGGGAGATACAACTATTATTGCAAAAAGATCCTTGAATGTAGACTTCACATTGCCTTGTATGAATACAGGCATATTGATGATCGTACAGAAAACAAGATAGTAACATTGATCCATGGGCCCTTTTTAAGCCATTGACGTGGAAACTTTGCGTGACGACCCTTTGTTTTCATTGATTTAGTGCTTTGGTTTCTTGAACACAGAATAAATGAAGATTTTCAAGGACCTTCTTCTCTTCGAATTGGCACTAGTTTTTGGTTTTCCTTCTCAACAATGGTTTTTACTCATCCTAATAATTCATTTCCTTTTTTTTTTTTTTTTTTTAATTGGGTTCAAACTTGGAACCTATTAGTTCTGGTGGTGATTCTAGTACTCATCATGTAAACCGAAAGCTCATTGGCATGTCATTTCTTAACTGTCTTTTTTATGCTGGCGACAAATGCAGGGGAGAAATTGGTTAGCAACTTGGCTAGATGCGTGGTGATCATATGGTGTTTCGTTGGACTCATTCTTACTCAAAGTTACACTGCGAGTTTATCAAGCTATCTAACAGTGCAACAGCTTCAGCCCATTATTGATATAAATTATCTCATGAGGCACAAAGTGGGGTATCGGGATGGTTCTTTTGTTGGGGAAATATTACAAAACTTGGGTTTTAAAAAATCCAACCTAATTGGCTATCATTTTGCTGAAGAATGCCACTAACTTCTTTCAAATGGAAGCATCGTTGCTGCATTTGATGAATCGCCACACGTCAATCTCACTTTTAGAGTTTGCCACAAATATTTTGTTGTTGATCCCTTTAAGTTGACAACCTCGCATTGGAAAAACCTATCAAATATTCAAGAATTGAAAACAGATGGGCTTGGCTTTGTGGGTGGTTAATGAATTTCCTCTTTTAATTCTACTGTATTTAATATTATATAAATATAGTTTCTCATTTGGGTTCTGTGACTTAATTAATTTGCAGGTCTTCCCTAAACGTAGTCCTCTAGCAGCTGATATTTCCAGGGGAATTTTAAGAGCGACACAAGGACAAGAAATTAAAAGAATTGAAGAAAAATGGTTTGGCATTACCAATATTGACAGCAATTGTAGCAGTGACTCACAGCCTCCTAATAGACTTGGTCTTAGCCATTTCTGGGGCCTATTCTTGTTTGCAGGAATAGCTGCATCATTATCTCTTACTATTTAAACTGTCATGTTTGTTTACGAATACAGAGATTCAAAAAGGAGTAGAATTGTCAATTTGTTAAGGATCTTCGACCAAAACGACAACCAAAGTAGTCTTCTTGATACAGTTGCAGCAACAGATTCTCCTGGAAAGCAAAGGGAATCTTCTTCACAGGCAGAGTATCCTGATGATCCAAGTCCAAATATTGAGCTCACTAGCAACGCAAATCAAGAAAAGCCAACCCCTATTGAAATTTCCATCAAAGTATTTAATATATAGATTTTGTATGCCATTTGTATATATCACCTATATATATTATAACGCCCTAAAGGTCCATTAATGGACCTTACTTTGTAATGCAAAAAATAAGTCAGACATCCTTTGAATTTTTTTTTTTAGATTAGATAACCAAAAAATAATAATAATAATAATTAACATCAATATTCCTATAATGTAACATCAGCCAACGCTGTATTTGACCATCCCCATATTCTCTCTCCTTTCTTTATTTGGTTCATTTTTGTTAATTTACAAAAGAGACCATCATTTCTATAAAATTGTGAAATAAATAAAAGAAAAAAATTGCCAATTTTAAGCCATCTTTCATTTTTGAATAGTTGATTGAAAAAATTTAGTGGATCAGCACTCTTAAATTTCTGGTCAGGAAAAAATTAATTAAGTCTAATTCCAAGCCTGTGCGAGATTAAGATTTCCAAAATAAATAAATTAATCAATTAATTTATGCTTATATTCTTATTGGATCAAGCTGGAAGTTGGAGAGAGTATCTCTTCATAAAGTCAACAGTACATTTAGGAATTAGCCCATCTATGGATCTGAGAGAGGGAGAGTTTTCCTAATATAAAATAGCAGAGAAGAGGGAAGAGGAGTGGCCTAGTGGGCAAAGTCTGACCATTTTTTCACAAGGTTTGAGCTATACCGACTTAGCCGTGTAAATATGGTTGTCAATTTCTCCTCTATAAGTTTCCATGCTTGCACTTGATTAAAAGTTACAAGAATGAGTGAAAAAGAAAAATTATTTCTGTTTCTGCTTCTTATTTTCTGTAGGGATTTTGTTCATGGAAATGGTGATAGCACAAATCACAACCATCCCAGTAAATGTAGGTCTGGTTGTTGATGAACTTGACAATTGGATTGGCAAGATGAGGTTGAGTTGTATTAACATGTCCCTGTCAGACTTCTATACCAACCATTCTCACTACAAAACTAGGCTTGTCCTTGACACATCCAACTCTAAAAGAGATGTTGTTGGTGCAGCATTTGAGAATGGTTTGGCTATGTTTTATATGTAGTGTAATTTTTTGCCTTCTAAACCAAATTTTTTTTTTTTTATTCTTGCTCTCAAAAAAACAAAGGGAAAAAAAAATAAGCTGTTCAAAATGAAACCTTATAAAACAGCTGCCTCAAATTTGAGGAAATCAACTAGAAATTAATTTCTTGATTAATTTTTAATATCTCCTTTCAAAACACAGCTTTGGACTTGATAAAAAATGTGGAAGGACAAGCAATCATAGGGCCAACAACATCAATGCAAGCCAACTTCCATAATTAAAGGTTGGCATAGTCTTATTTTGTTGTAGTGATAAGTTAATATATTCCTTTTCTTTCGCCGCTCCTGAGTGCAAACCCTTGAATTCAAGTTGAAAAGATGAAGTCCCCATTTTCCTTTTCATCTTTCAATAGTGATTTAAGTTGTTGGTAAGGCTTCGTTGACATTTTTTTTGAATGTCTGGTATCCTATAGTCACATTGGTTGCAGTTAAATTCTGATTTGAATCGGATAAGACTTATAAAAGAATAAAACTCTTTCATGCCTATTTTTTCATTTACAAAATTCGAATTCAAAATTTTATTTAAAAAAAATAAATAACTTATCAGTCGAATAAACATGTAATCATCATGATTCTTTGATTTTTAGAACAAACAATCGATACATATTACAAGGTTTTTTTTTTTTTCTAAATGACGGGTTAACTTTTGGTAGATGGAATGCTAAAATATTCATAGGAATTTTTATTCAAAGTTGTAATAATGATTCAAAAATAATTTATTAATTTATTTTAAATTTTAATATTTAATTAGCAAATTAGATTAGAGTATAAGTTTTATTATTATTTTTATTTAATAGTAAAATTATATTATAAATCAATTTTCACAAATGGTATTAACTCAACGTTTGTGATCTTATAAAAATATTTCTACGTTCCTCTTTGATTGGGTCAAGGTTAAAAAGGAAAGGGAACTATTTTTATATTAATTAGCTCATGTAGTTCCATTATTCAGGGAAAAAAGGTAATTATTATACAATTTTTATATTTTTTCATATTATGCTAAAGAGTTTCTGTATTTTTAAAATTATACTATTAAGTCACTATATTTTAGTTTCATTAAAATTTGAATTTTTTTTATTGAAAATCCGTTAAATCAATGTAAAAAATCTATAATATCCATCATTTTCATTATAATTTTTATTTAAATATCATCATTTTCAACCACATTAAAATTTTTATCTCCACCCTACACTGCCACAACCACCACCGTCAACCACCACCACCCGATTTAACACTTTACATATAATAATCAACCGACATTTGAAAATACTTAACTCCAAAATACAATAAATGAGGATGTTAATAAAAACAACTATATAAAAAAGTAATATTAATCTTGTAAAATTAACATAGCACAGTTCTGACTCAAGTTTAATTTTTCTTGCTTTCATAAGGTCAAAATAGAGATAATACACTTGATAAGAAAGACCTCCACCGATCTCTTAAGATTGAGCTCAGCTTGTTTCTACTGATCGCTTTCGCCCCATGTAGGAAGCAAATGGTAATATCTCTAGTACAGGCGGACAGAAAGGACAACTATCTATCCCTCAGCGGCGAAAGGATCAGATGCTATTGACCCAACATCTTGCTTAACACAAAATAACTATAAGTCAGCAGACCAGTAAAAAAGGTCGCTGATGGGGGTTCAAAGAGCTCTTAGACTGTGTAGGTGGCGTCGTCATCAATACCTCTCTTCTTCGAACGGTGACTTCAATTCCCCACTACCTCCATTTGACTCACTTGACGAATTTCATAGGTATTCAAAGTGTCGATTGAGTTGAGTCAATGAGACTCGGTACATGTGTGTAATACCCCATATTTATGCATAACAAGTTTTTGGAAAATAAGTTCTCAGTATATAGATTAAAAATATCGAAATGACCAATAATAATTTTAGAAACTCAGTTAGAGTGAAAATGAGAAAATTTTTCGGAAATCGTCAGTACCGATATCGCTGCTGTAAAAATAGCGGAACGGTCGACGAATGAATTTTTGAATTTGGATTGAGGATAATTGATAAGTAATATTCATGTGTGAATACAGTAAAAAGAAA
>CANXYC010495892.1:0-15602 GCA_948193065.1 Aleurites moluccanus
AATAAATAAGTATGTCATCAATGATTATGATGACAAGCTTATCCAAATAAGACCTAAACACCATGTTCATCAGATCCATGAAAGTCATCGGTGCATTGGTCAACCCGAATGGCAACACCAAAAATTCATAATGCCCATACTGGGTACTGAAAGCAGTCTTAGGTATATCACCACTCCTGATCTTCAACTGATGATATCCAGACCTCAGATCAATCTTAGAAAAATGGCCAGCACCCTGTAGCTGATCAAATAAGTCATTTATCCGCGGCAACGGATATTTGTTCTTCACTGTGACTTTGTTCAACTGCCTGTAGTCTATACACATCCTCAATGAGCCATCTTTCTTTCTTACAAATAATACCAGTGCACTCCAAGGAGAACTACTCGGTTTGATAAACCCTCTATCCAATAGCTCCTGTAACTGTATCTTCAATTCCTTCAATTTTGCTGGAGCCATAATGTATGGTGGAATAGATATAGGGTCTGTGCCTGCATGAACCTCTATCTCAAACTCAATCTCCCTATCAGGGGGCAATCCTGGCAACTCCTCAAGAAATACATCAGGAAACTCCTGAACCACCGGTATCTGATCCAACTGTACAGAAGACCTCTATACATCCACTACATGAGCCAAATAGGCTGAATAGCCTTTCTCAATCATCCTCCTGGCCTGGATAGCAGAAATTAGGTTAACTCGGAACTCCCGAATCTCACCCTGAAACTCAAACTCCGGCTACCCCTCAGGCTGGAATCTAACTCTTTTCAGATAATAGTCTATCACTGCTCGGTGCCTTGTCAACTAATCCATACACAAAATCACATCCAACTCTAACACAGATAACTCAATCAAATCAGCATGCAAAATATGATCATCAATCTCAACAATGCAATTAGGGTAGTAATAATCAGCATCCATAGCATCACCCATAGGAGTAGCAATCATCAATGGTATATCTAATAACCTCCTCTCCTTATTCAATTTAGGTGCAAAATATGGTGACACAAAAGAATGAGTAGCACCTAAATTGAATAAGGCATCAACAATCTCATTTTGAACTAGAATAGTACCTGTGACAACATTATCTGATCTCTAGGCATCCTGAGTATTGACCGCAAATACTATGCCCTGGCCCCTACCAACTAGAGCCTAACTGCCACTGGGAGCCTGTCTTCCCCTGCCTTTACCTCTAGCTGTAACCTCTCTACTAAGATTCTGGCTCGCCTGTACCACTGGCTGAGAAACTGTAACTGATGGTTGCTGCTGCTACTCACCCCAAAGAGGACATCTGTTAATGAAGTGATCCTGCTGGCCATACTTCAAACATGCTCCTGTCTATAACCGGCACTCCCCTCCATGCCTCCGTCCACAAAACCCACAAACTGGTATACCAAGTACCTATGCCACTGGTCTAGAAGATCCCTGTGATTAAGCAGGTGTAGACCGTACCACTGGCTGACCCCTACTCTGAAGTCTCCTCCCCTGACTATTCCCTGATGATCTCTGCTCGAACCGAGGTACTGGCTCTACCTATCTAGGATGGGAGCTCCTCTCCCCCCTCCTAACCTATGATCCTGGACCACCCTTCCTCTTCTGGCCCCTTTTTGCCCTTTTCGTCTTATATTTCTCCTCCGTCTGAGCAGCCTTGTCAATCACTATAGTCAATGAAGTGAACTTTGCAACTAACAAGGCATTATGAAGTGCAGCATGTAAACCCCTCTGAAATCTGCTAATCAGGTCAACCTCTGTAGGTACAATATGAGCAGCATACCTACTCAACCATATAAACTCCTCAGCATACTCCTCCACAGATCTATCTCCCTGCTCAAGCTGCTCAAATCTCACCAGATTACGGGTCCTCACACCCTCAGTAATGAACTCGTCAATCAAACCTTGTCTGAACTCTGCCCAGGTAAGTGGTTGCTCTCCATAAAGTCTAGTCTCCATATGCCTCGAGAACCAAGTCCATGCTTTACCCTTAAGCAATAGACCAACCAACTCAACTGATCTCAACTCTGAACAAGGTAGTCTCCTTACTACCTTTTCCACCTCCTCCAAAAAGTCAACTGGATCAGTACTCCTATCTCCTCTGAATTTTGATAAGTTTAGCTTCAAAAAGCTAAACATCGAAACTCCACTCTCCTTAATCTCTCTCCGACCTCCCTATACAACTGGCTCCCTCTGAGCCCCCACTGGGACCCGGTGCTACATGAACTGCCTCTGGCACTACTAGTGGAGGTACTACTGTAGGAGCAGGTGGTGGCTATGCCTACTGTCTCTCCCATCTAATATCAGCCATCTCCCTCCTCAACTCCATCAAACCTCTCATCATCTCCATTCTCCACAGCCCGTCGCCCCTCTCAGTATCCTCTGTAGTCCGTTGAGTTCTGGATGAACCCTCTGAAACACTAATCTCCCTCACTAGTGACTCATTGTAGGCAACCTCAGCCTCTCTAGTATCTCTATCCCTGCTGTCGAACATCTCTATAATCTATCAGGAAAAATTATAACAGTATCAAAATACAGCAAAAACACAGAATACTAACATATAACAAACGATAACAGCAAAGGATGATAAAGGAAATCCTATGCTCCATGGTATACTTAATTCTACCCCATTCTGTACTTAGTCACTATTCCTTTGTAATTCAGTCACTATTCATCTGTAACCTAGATTCACAGTATGTAAACCTAGTGCTCTGATACCACCTCTGTCACGACCCAATTTCCCGGACCGCGACCATCCTAGGGCACGGGAGATGCCAATGGCGACCGGCACCTGTAGAACCCAGTATCACATGCACAATCTATAATCTCAATATATTATTCATTTATTAATTAGTTACCATTCATTCTGTTATTCTATTATGTATTCTGTAATTGGTTATAACCATTCAAATTATCATACCATGTATTATCATATACTCAATATATCATTAAGCATCATATACAATGTTCATCTCCTAGCTAGCCCAATACATACCCATGGAGTAGCTAGATAATGAACACCAAAATAAATATACAGAATGTATCAAAAATATACATAATCAGTCTGTAGCAGAAATCCACTGAAGACAAAAGACTGGATTCTGCAACCTACTCCTCTCCTGAAATGGGTAAATAGATAAACGGTGAGTATAGATGATACTCAGTGAATTTACATGCATCATCAATGAAATATAGGCTATAACAATGGTATACACATGTTAAGAAATAAAGGTACAGTATCAATCGGTTAAGTTACAGAATCAATATCAGATGTCAATAAGAATAATAATGGTCATATCCAATAAGGGAATCAATATGGTCAGACAGATAGAGGGCCATGAACACGTAGACTATGTGTAATCACACAGTCGATCACATATCACATAAGCATAAGACTGATCAGGTCCTATGGCTAGAACCAATATCCCTTCCCAGTTAGGGCATCAATATCAATGTGCACATTGCCGACAGTATGTACCCACTACCCTGTCGGTGAGGCAGCTCTGTCAAATCACATTTAGGTCAATAGAAATGGATAACATGTTAATAGATCCCATTATGCAACAATGGTACCATCAATATCAATATGAGCAATATCTGTCAAATCAAATAGCATATGAATCAATGGCATAGCAGAATATGATATATAAGCTAGGATAAAGGTTATGGTAAACAATAAAGGTATCGAACAAAAGTTGGTTCCGTGTCAGAAAACGGTAGGTCAATTGGCATGCCAACGTCGCCGGCGACAATGGCATTCAATTGGTAGGCCTATGGCATACAAACCAATAGGCCAATGGCAAATGAACTAGGCATTTTATCAAACACATGGTGGGTATACATTGGCAAGCCAATAGGTTAGGTTATGATTCAAATTTGACTTGCCCATTCAAATCAACAACAAACCACATTGCAATAACAAGATAGGTATTCAAAGAAACACAATTAAAAAATGTCAAATGGATCAAAATGGCAAGGAAAAACATGGTAAAAACCAAACAATTCCAAAGGCAAAATGAGGGCAATGTGGTTCGGCCAAATGGGGGGTTTTGGGGCAATGTTCCAATCCACAATTCAATCAATTATACATGTTAATTGATGCAATGTAAACTCACCTAAGCCTCCAATTAGCCTTTACACAAACCAATTCCACCAATTTCCACCAAATAGCCAAAAATAGTTACTTTGAAAATCACCTTTGATCAATCTCTAATTCTACATTAATTAGTTACCTAAACACATCCAATTGACTAATTCTAACATCAATTAACATAAACAAACTCTAATTCAACAAGTCATTCTATACAACTTCAAAATAACCATTCAATTTAGGGATTTCATTAATTTAGTATCAATTGAAGCAAAATAACCACAAACTCATCTAATTCAACCTAAATAACATCTAAATAATCAATCAAACTAAGAAAATCACTTCCACAAAAGTTGGATGAAATCTTCAAGATGATATTCCTTGAAATTCTTCACTCCTCCAAGCAATCTAATGGTAAAAATAAAGAGAGCTTAGTTGATTTGTTACTTTGCTATTAATTTCCTTAAGATTTTTATAAAAAATGAGAAGAAATGAAGATGGAATTGCAAGAAATGGTGTTCGGCCACCATGAAAGAAGAAAGGAAAATGGTGAACCGAAATGCTTAAGGCAAAATTAATAGAAAAATCAAATGACAAATTACAACTAAACCCTCAAACTTTCATCCTTTACACTTTGGTTCTTAAATCTTCTATAATTTATTTTGTTAATTCTATTAAGATTTAGATATCAAAGCAGGAGTCAATAAGCTTATTTTAATTTATACTTATTTATAAAAATGGTTCTAGAGTCATTATATAACCCCGAACGATCAATTTTTACTATTCACCTTAAACTTCCATTTATTTATAAAAATACCATTACTTACTTTTTCAGTGTTCCTAAATGATTTTCACTTCTTTCTTTTTACCAAAATTAAACATAAATTATGGTCATCTTTTATCCCCAGATCAACTTCAAAAATTCTTCCGTTGACCAGATTGCTAATTTCGGGAACACTGCCACTTTCCAGAAAAGTTACACTTTGGTCCTTAAATCTTCTGTAATTTATTTTGTCAATTCTGTTAAGATTTAGATATCAGAGTAGGGAGTCAATAAGCTTATTTTAATTTATACTTATTTATAAAAATGGTTCTAGAGTCATTATGTAACCCCGACCGATCAATTTTCACTATTCACCTTAAACTTTCATTTATTTACAAAAATACCATTACTTACTTTTTCAGTGTTCCTAAATGATTTTTACTTCTTTCTTTTAACCAAAATTAAACATAAATTATGGTCATCTTTTATCCCCAGATCAACTTCAAAAAATTTTCCATTGACCAGACTGTTAATTTCGGGAACACTGCCACTTTCCGGAAAAGTTATAAGTTTGCTTTCTAACTGTGTCTCTAAAATTATTTCCCACCATTTCAAGACTAATGGACTAGATACTGAGAATTAATTCATGCATGATAGTTATGACTTTCTAGGGTATTGCAAGTCAATTTTAAGCGATTTGTTAAATCACGCAAGTATATTGTTCTAACATCTAAACTAACTTTATTTATACTTAAACAACATATATTCAAGGTTATATAATTGAAATTTGAGGGTGTTATAATAAGATTCAGACATAGAAAATATCACATGAAAAATTGATCAAAATAAGATTAAACATAGCCAAATAAATAAGAATGGAGCTCAAATGATGGTTCGACCAAGTCAATAAGAACAACAAATGAGCATACATACGTTTTGCCAAAATTTGTACCATGAAGGAGATTTAGCAATCAATTAAATTTGAACTCTAATCCAAATATAATAACACATTTACTACTCATCTCAATTGTTAGAAATTCAAACTAAAAGCTTTAGCTTAACATTCAAAGTAAACGTATATGTGGTCCATCATCATGTCCACTATCTTTCTCACTCCTTTTGGATGCTACAAATTCGATTAAACATGATTTAGAGCTTATATAACATGAACTTTTAGATTTAAAACCTTAACTGAGCTAGTTTAACATTAACCCTAATTCTAGGGTTTTATATAATTAAAATCTTAATTTTAATTTCTTGTATATTCATATTTAGAGCTTAAATCCTATGAATATTTAATTATTCTATACATATATCTCATAGAAATTAATTATAAGCTAAAGTATGAAATTTATCTTAATTAAAGAATTAAAATTCCACTAACTTTTCTTTGATGGAGTTAGCTCTTTTCTTAGATTTAAAACCTCTTTTTACCCTTTATTATTATTTTTTTTTATCTTAGCTTGAAAAGACATATTGAGTTTGTAAAGTGGAAGTTTAGAGTTTACAAGTGATGAATTTTGGATGAAAGGATTGAAGAAAATGAAGAAGAGTGAGATCTTGGTGTTTCAACAAAGGAGGAAATAGAAGAAGAAAATGGAATTTGTCTAGCTTTCATTTCTATTAGAAATGTTTTAAGGTGTGGGCCCACTACTTTTGTGTAATTTCAATTTTACCCTTATCTTTTCTACTTATTTACTATTTTTTAGCTATTGCACTAATTTCTATACATTTCCACTCTTATATTCAATCACTTTATTAGTACCATATTTACCCAAATTTATATTTGTTAGGTTATTTATTGAATTCATATTGATATGATATAAAAAGTACCTAACTGTTCTTATAGCATTTCCTAGGGTGTTATAACCACAGTTGATTTCATTAGTATAAAAGGAAAAAAATAAGGGCAACTTAGTAATTTGGTGAATTAAAATTTTAATTTTAATATAATTCTTTTAATTTTAAAAAACAAATTAAACGAGACACATTACATTAATTATTTACAAAATATGTCATTACAGGTAATATGTTACAAATATAATTTTTAATTATTTGAATAATAGGTAGCAGTTTATTGTTTTTAATGGCTAGAATTTAAAGTAGATAATTGTAGCATAATATTATAAGGTAATTTGAACCATGGTTACTGAATTATAGTTACAATTCTAATATAGTCACATATATATTTTTTCATCATTAAAGTTATTAAACTAACTAAATAATTCTATTACATTTTTCAGGTAATTTTCTGACGAAAATTGCTTACATAACAAGTAAAATACCAAGTAAATGCTAACTCAACATTAAAATTGCCACATGTATATTACACATCAGCATCCCTCATTTCTAGATGCCACGTCACCAACCTTAAGTATCGTTTCTTTTTTCTTTTTCATTTTTTGTAAAACCAACCTACACATTCAAACACAACAATAACTAAATTTTGAGAGATTTTTCTTTATTTTACTTACCCATGGATGTTTTCTAAAACAAGTTTATTATGTAAATTTGAAAGAAATTGTATCATATAAGAAGCATACCAGATTAATAGAAATCAAGTTGTTCCTCTTTGAGTTTGATTTTTGGGTTTCGATTTTGTTAAAATTTGAGAGTTAATTAGTTTCTGAAGTGGGTATTGCCGATTTTTAGCTTTGGTGAACCATGGGTAAGCTGGAAAAGGAAAAAAAGGTTGAGAGCCAAAATGTGAGAGCAAATTATTAGGTTTTTATGAAAAATTGAGAGAAAGGAAAAAAGAAAAAGAAAAAAAAAATATGATTTAAAAAAAATAAAAATTGATTTCAAATTTCCTTTAATTTTTGGATTTGTGGTTTTTTTTTTTTTTTTTGGCTTAACATCTTGGTTTTCTGTTGAAATTGAGGATTTATTTTGTTCTATCTAGAAATTATTTTGGAGCTGCAGATAAACGATTTGTTTAGTTTTATTTTATTATTCTCGAGATTCGAGGAAATTTTCATTTGAATTCAGTTGAGTTTGTTATTTAGATTGCTCCAATTCGGCTAATTTTGATTTTTGGTTGTGAATTTTTATTTGGTCCGATTGGATTTATTTTTCAATCTTAAATACAAACAACATGAACAAATTTAGATTTAACCATAGAACAAGAAGGCATGGGGAATAAGAATGATGATGTGTCATTCACATATGGCATTTTATGTGTTGAATGGTGATTTAGTCTATAACATAAATAATTATCATTGAAAATTGATCTGAAAAATATAATAGAATTATTTAGATTGTTTAAATGATTTTAATATATGTGTGTGTGTGTGTGTGTGTGTGTGTGTGTGAGAGAGAGAGAGAGAGAGAGAGAGAGAGTGATGATATTATAATTGTCACTATAATTTAGTATTCCAAAGGTTAGGAAATATTTTCTTTTCTTGGATAAACTCACGCGGAACAAATGATTCCTAAGAAAAACTAATAGTACCCTTTGAAATTTCAACGTACTTGACAAGACACACTACTATTGGAGAATGCATACAGAAAAACCTAAAAGGTGTGCAATACCCACTATATAAACTTTGGCTTTTCACAATCGGTTTGTGCTTTGACGCTCCTAAGCGTTTGAAGACAGTCGTCAAACCCAAAAAATAAAAAAATAAAAAAAAAATGGCAAAACATTTCAAGCTGAAGTTCTGTCGAGTGATCACATCCTTCAATTCCTGCCGCTCCAAAGACCCATCTACTGTCCCATCAAATCCTGTCCCTTCAATTCTCTCTCTCTCTCCAGCGAAACTCCATCTTCCGCCGCTGCTACCACCACCGCCACAACAGCAACCATCCAAGCACCTTAACTCTTCCATCAAGCGCCATATGACCTTGGCCTTCGCTTCAATGAGCCGCGGGTTCAGATCAAGATCCACTGTACAGTATCTCTCTGAAACCGACCATTCCAAATCACCCTCTCCACCTGAATTCCATTGGAAAAAAGAAGAGAAATGGCACGTAGTGGCTAAAATGTACGACGAAACTCCTCGTCAGAAAATTTATAACTCTTTGGTGTCTACTGACCTCAATAACGGTAAGATTTTGCTTCCTCCACCACCCCCAGCTCCTCCAAACACGGAAAGGAAAAGAAGACAGTGTAAAAGGAAGAAGAAATCAACCCCAAGAATTCGCATCAGCACTTCCTCAGCTGACAGCGGACTATTCAGCAGTGAAGGTTTAGAAGATGAACAGAATGTTATGGACGACGAGGAAACAGAAACATTAGTGTCATCAACAAGAAGCTTCTTTCCTGATTATTCTTCGCCGTATCATTTGGAAACAATACGTGAAACTCCCTTCAACAGGACTACTAATAACTATAGTCGCAAGAAGAAGGTTAAAAAGGCGAAACGGTATGTTAAAAGGAAGGCAAAAAAGAGTTGTAGTGAGTCATCATCAACATCATCATCGCCAGCAAGATTGTCGAGGTTTCAGTGGCTTATACCGTGCACGGTGGAAGGGAAGGTGAAAGAAAGCTTTGCAGTGGTAAAGAAATCAGAGGACCCATATGAGGACTTCAAGAAATCGATGATGGAAATGATAATGGAGAAGCAGATGTTTGAGGTGAAGGATTTGGAGCAAATGTTGCAATGTTTCTTGTCTCTAAATTCTATACATTATCATGGGGTTATTATTGAGGCTTTCTCTGAGATATGGGAGGCATTGTTCTGTACAAGATCCATTACCAATGGAGTTAATTTCTAGAGTTCTTTGAATTAGTAATCTATTTACTTATTTCTTGTTCTACTTCAGTTCACTACTTTTAAGAGCTTAATGTTTCTTGTAGGGTTTCTATTGTTTGCTCTTGCTCAAGACTCGTGACTTTAGTAATAATATGATTATTGTTATTATTATTTCTTTTTTGAATAATTAGATAAACAGCAAGGACCCGAACTCATAATTTCATAGCTTTAAAAACATCTAAACTTCATAGAATAGGAAAAAGATTGTTACTTTAGTACTCTCCTTGAGTTTTTCACTAATTTTTCTGAGGAAGCGATATGTAATGACTTTTGAACTTTTCACCTTGGTGAACACTGATTAGACAAATTTATATATTTGTCCAACAAAATTGAACTTAAGTCAAGTTCAATAATGTTCAAAAGAAACAAAGTAAGGCCTAATATACACATGGGTTAATTTTAGCTTGGTGCCTTCTACAGTCCCTTTAAGACAGTAAAATTGCAATATCTTTATCATCTCATAGTTTAAATATTTAACCGTACCTATTCTAATTTATGAAATCAAATTGATCGAACCGATTAAATTAAATTAAATTGATCAAAATAAATTAAAATCGATGATTTTATAATTTATTTAATTTGATTTGATTTGAAAAATAGAGTAAACTGAAAGTTCAGTTTGATTTGTAATTTAAATATTTTTTTCTCAATTTCAAACCGAACGAAAGCGCATATATATATATATATATATATATATATATATATATATATATATATATATATATTTTACTATTATTACAATTAAATATATTTGATTTGATTTTATATATAACTATATTTTTTTAATCTAATATTAATTTAAAATTTTAAAAAATACCATCCATAAAAATTAGTTAAAAATAAATAAAAAAAAGTCTAATTCTTGAAAAAATATAAGTTTTAGGTGTGTTAATTAATAAAATAGACAAGTTTTATATTTTACAATATTGAACTATTTTTAAATTTTTTATTACCAATATCTTATCGGTGTTTTCCCCTAAATTTATAATAAAATCTTTGGTTTGAGACCGACAAACCGAATATATTTAAATTGAATCAAATTGTAATACTCTAGCTCCGTTTTGCATGATTCTCTGAGTATTTCTCTGATTCTTATTTGTTTGTAATATCTGAGTATGATTTCTGAAACTTCTTTGCTCTGATTTATATTAATATACTATGTTTATAATGTCTTTAGACTATAAGTTTGATCTTGATGTTATGTTTGATTTCTAGATTAGGTATCGATTTCTTTTGATTAGGTCTCATTTCCTTTTGATTAGGTCTCGATTCATTTTAATTTGGTCTCGATTTGCTTATGTTTGGATTAGGTCTCGAATTCTTTTAATTAGGTCTCGGTTCCTTTTGATTAGATCTCAGTTTCTTTTTTATTTGGTCTAGATTTGCTTCTGTTTGGATTAGGTCTCGATTTTTGGGATTAGGTGTAATGCCCTATAAATGCATAATATGTTTTTATGAATTAAGTTCTCAGTATATGGTTTGAAATTATTGAAATGAATAAAGATAATTTTGAAAACTCAGTTAGAGCAAAAAGAGAAACTTTTTTAGGAAATTGTCGGTACCGATATCGCTGCAGCAAAAATAGCAGTACGGTCGACGGATGAATTTCTGATTTTGGCTAGAGGGTAAATGATTATGTATATGCATGTGTAAATACAGTAAAAAGAAAGATGAGAAAATATTTAAGAACACTAATAAAGTAAGCGATGGCAAAACCGTAAATAAAGGGAGCTTTAGGGGTATAGTGAAATTTCGACAGTTTGAGTTTCAGAACGGCTCTGAAACTATTTTTATTAATAAGTATTAATAAAAATAAGATGTTTGAATATTCATTTTGAATTCCAAAACCCGACGGAATTGTCAAAACAAATAGCCGAGCGAAAATGTGGCAAAAGCACAATTTAAAAAAAGTTGAAGTACCAAAAGGAAATTTACCATTTGTGACTTAGTATATAAGCTTGCCTTAGGAAAATTTTTGCCTATTTGGTATTCTTCCATCTGTAGCTTTCCATTTTATTTTCTGTCACGACCCATCCCGGGAGTCGTGACAAAGGTGGTATCAGAGACAAAGGTTATATAACCTATAGTGTTTGCATATTAATAGTAATAGAAGTACCATGGAATTAGGTGTTCTTACATCGTCAAAAATGACAAGTCTTCTTCTTTGTTTGAAAATTCTGCGTATCCATAAACTAAGTATTCCTTTATATGTTGATTGTGCAGAGTCTTGAAATGTCTGAATACGAGGTAGACGGGCTAGACCTATAGATAGAGTGGAGCACCATGATTCTGGTGAGGAGGCAGAGGTTGCTTCAAATGCTTCTGCAGCATAGGGATCTCAATCTGAGCCATCCAGGTCCCAAAGGCGGACTGAGTCTGGTTATTTGGGAGAGGCACCTTGGAGGCAGGAAATTCAGGATATGAGGCAAGAAATTCTTCAGACTATTAGAGATCATATGGATGCCCAGCCTGCTGTGGTTCAGCCACCACCCCCACCAGTTCAGCCAGTGATTTCGCTAGTTGTACCACCAGTACCTCAGGGTCAGCCTGTAGTGAATCAAAGGGATGCAGTTCGGAGAGTGATTCCTGAGGGGGGTGTGTCAGTGGGGGAGTTTATGAAACTCAGATTACCTTCTTTTGCGGGGGAGTATGGTACGGACCCCAGTGAGTTCATTGATAAGGTTGATAGGACTGTTCAGACACTACCCTGTTCAGAGGCTAGGATTATTGAGCTTGTGGGTTTATTGCTTGAGGCTGATGCAACTACATGGTTTACAGAGCACATTGATGCAAATATCCACAGTGAACATCCAATGTCTTGGGCTGAGTTCAAACATAAGATGTTGGATGAGTTCTTGACAGAGGGGCTGAGAGACAGTAATTTGGTAAAGTTCGAGCAGTTGAGGTAGGGTAATATGTCAGTGGTGGAGTATGCTAGGGAATTTCGCAGGCTCAGCAAGTATGCTAGGCAGATTGCTCCGATCGAAGATGATTTGATTAGACGGTTTTCGGAGAGGGTTGCATGCTACACTTCATAATATATTGTTGGCTATGGAATTCACTTCTTTGAGCAAGGCCATTGATAAAGTAGTTCAAATGGAAGCCAAGTACAAGAAAGAGAGATCAGAGAGGGAACAAAAGAAGAAGAGCAGAGGAGGTGAGCACAGGAGACCCGGGGAGGGGTCATCTCAGCCTTATTCAGCTAGACCTCCTATCAGACCCGTTTAGTCAGTGCCAGCTTCAGGTGCGAGACAGGATTCCAGCAGGAATGTGGGTACGAGGCCACCTGTTTCTGGTCAGGTCAGGGCTCCTTTTAGACTACCTCAGATGTCACCATCAGTGCCTATCTGTTCTTTTTGTAGGACAACACATTCAGGAGTATTCCGTATGAGGACAGGGGCATGCCACAGATGTGGGCAAGTTGGTCACTTTTATAGGGATTGCCCGTTGCGTAGAGGTGTGCAGCCTTCTGAGGCTGGATCTTCTCAGCCTTCAGTTCAGATGGGTAGAGGCAGTGCCGGTAGAGGTAAACCAGCTGCACAGAGTCCTATTGTGGGGCAGTTAGCTGTTGGGAGAGGTCAAGGAAGAGTTTTTGATGTGACTCAGCAGCAGGCACAGAGATCTCATGACACTGTAGCAGGTATGGATTCTGTTCATGGTTCTGAGGCTTTTGTATTGTTTGATTCTAGTGCAACCCATTCCTTTATATCCCCTGCTTGTGCTTTGAAATTGGGTTTGGATAGGAAGCCATTAGCTGTACCCTTAGAAATAGCCACACCCATGGGAGCTAATGTTATAGTGGGGTATAAGTATGATGTTGGTGATGTGAGGGTTTTTGATAGATCTTTGCCGGCAGAATTGATTGAGCTTCCTGTGTTGCAATTTGATATTATTCTGGGTATGGACTGATTATCTGATCATAAGGCTACCGTTGATTGTGCATCAAAGAGAATAAAGTTTAAACCAGATGGGCAAGAAAAGTTTGTTCTTCAGGGGGAAACCAACAGTTATGTATCTGGGTTAATATCTGCTAGTACTGCAAGCAGATTAATGAAGAAGGGGTGTGTTGCATTCTTGGCTTCAGTGATTGATTCTTCAGGGGAAACAAATAAGATAGAACAGATTCCAGTGGTGAATGAATTTGTTGATGTATTTCCAGATGATCTTCCAGGATTGCCACCCGAAAAGGAGATCGAATTTGAGATTGAAGTATATCCTGGAACTGATCCCTTCTCCATTCCACCTTACAGGATGGCACCATCGGAATTGAAGGAATTGAAGAAGCAGTTGCAAGAGCTATGTGACAAGAAATTCATCAGGCCCAGTAGTTCACCCTAGGGGGCCCCAGTGTTGTTTGTGAAAAAGAAGGATGGGACTTTGAGGATGTGTATTGATAATAGGCAATTGAATAAAGTGACAGTGAAGAATAAATATCCATTGCCTAGAATTGATGATCTTTTTGATCAGCTTCAGGGGGCATGTTTCTTTTCGAAGATAGATTTGAGATTAGGATATCATCAGCTTCGGATTAAAAAGGAGGACATTCCAAATACTGCCTTTAGAACACGATATGGGCACTATGAATTTTTGGTGCTACCGTTTGGTTTGACGAATGCTCCGGTAGCTTTTATGGATATGATGAATAGGATATTCAGGCCTTTTCTAGATAAATTCATCATAGTTTTCATTGATGATATTCTATTTTACTCCAGAAGCAGGGAGGAGCATGAGGAGCACCTTAGAACTACTTTGCAGTTATTGAGAGATCACCAGTTGTATGCAAAGTTTTCTAAGTGTGAATTTTGGTTGACTGAAGTTAATTTTTTGGGGCATATTGTTAGTAAAGAAGGGATAAAGGTGGATCCAAATAAAGTGGAAGCAGTTGCAAATTGGCCACGTCCCACTACCTTATCAGAGATCCGGAGTTTTCTGGGGATGGCTGGATACTATCGCTGGTTTGTTAAGGATTTTTCCAGAATTGCTGCTCCATTGACAAAACTGACCCATAAACAGGTGAAATTTCAGTGGAATGAAGATTGTGAAAGAGTTTCCAAACTCTTAAAGCATGTTTGACTTCAGCTCCAGTATTGGCACTTCCTACTGAGACGGGTAGTTTTGCAATATACTGTGATGCTTCACGGATTGGTTTGGGATGTGTGTTGATGCAGGATAAGAAGGTCATTGCTTATGCTTCTCACCAATTGAAGAAACATGAAGTGAATTATCCCACTCATGATTTGGAGATGGCAGTGGTGATCTTTACTCTAAAGATATGGAGGCATTATTTGTATGTGGTTAAGTGTGAGATTTATACTGACCACAAGAGTCTCTAATATATTCTGCAGCAGAAAGAGTTGAATTTGAGGCAGAGGCGATGGGTTGAGCTATTAAAGGATTATGATTGCCAAATATTGTATCATCCAGGGAAAGCAAATGTTGTTGCTGATGCATTGAGCAGAAAATCAATGGGAAGCTTATCTCATATGTCTGCTACAGAGAAACCATTTGTCCAAGAGTTGCGGGAGTTAATGGCTATGGAATTGACATTGGATTTGGAATCTTAGGGGCAAGAAATAGTGTTGATAGCCCAATTTCAGGTGTGGTCATTGTTGATTGATGAGATAAAGAATTCCCAGGCAGAGGATCCCCAGTATATGAAGATCAGGGACTTGGTTCAGAAAGGAAAGGCTCCTGATTTTGATTTGGAGGGAGATGTGCTTAGATGTAAGGGGCGATTGTTTGTCCCTAATGTTCATGGGTTTAGAGAGCAAATCATGAAGGAGATTCATTATTCTCCTTATACCATTCATCCAAGAGTGACTAAAATGTATCATGATTTGAAGGAGATTTTGTAATATCCTTAGTGAGACCCTAACCCTAGAACTTTGAACCCTAGTTGGAAACCTAAACCCTAGTGCCTTAAACGTAAGGGGAATTAGGGGTGTATGCATGAGTTGGTTTCCTTATGTGTTTTATGAATTAATTCATGTGTTCAAGTGCCATTGATTG
>CANXYC010496059.1:0-13300 GCA_948193065.1 Aleurites moluccanus
AAATGACAGTGTTACTCAATTATTTGACCCAATCCTGTTTACCTTATGCATTTTGATCCATTCTATCATATTGTCATATCTCATTATATCTATAATTGTCTTATATTGATAACTGTCATCATATCTATATTTGACTTCATATTGATAAATTCGCATCATACTTAATATTATCATAAATAATCAGATGTGTATCTGTAAATTAGTAATGCATTTCATATTTATAGATCCACTGAGTATTTTATACTCACCCCTCTATGTTGGACCATTTCAGGGAAAAGAGAGTGAAGACGCGGTCATCCCCGGCTACTTTTATAATTGCAGTCGTGGAGCAGATGTACAGTCTTTTCCTAGAGTAGTATAGAACGCTCCATGATATTAGTTGTATTTACATTTGAGTATTACTTGTGGACATGTAAATATATAATTGTATGTTATGATGTGATTGTGTGTTATGATATGTGTATATGAATGTATATATTACAACAGGGGGTGCAACTGGTATGGTAAGCTCATATGATATTGGCATATGTATGAATGAGATTACAGGGAATTGCCATATGATTTGTGATGAATGAAATCATCATATGAATTGATAAGGATTATGTAATATGAGTTGGCATAAGTATGAACTGGTGTGAGTTGTGCATTGGAGGTTGACTTGGGATTTGACATAGACATTAGAAGTGTTTTGTTATGTTTTTCTATTTGGGCAATGTTAATATTACAAAGGAGACTCTGTCAGAATTTCTGTAAAACTCAAAGCGTTTAAAAAAAAATATATGTCATAAAAATGATTAAATGAAATGATTGCATGTAACTTGGGTTCTTCGTGGTACTGGTTATGTGAATTATTCCCGTGCCCTAGGACCGTCACAACCCTATAGTGTGGGATGTGACAATAGTGGGAATGTACTGTCGGCGATGTGCATATTGTATTACTGATGCCCTAGCTGGGAAGGACTATGGTCCTGGCCATAGGATCTGATCAACCTTATGCTTACTGATACTGATTGATACTAATACTACTGGAGACTGTATGTTCGCATATAGTCCATACTGATACTACTGGAGACTGTATGTTTACATATAGTCCATCCCTTTATCTATCTTATTTACATGATACGAGTATTATTTACCTGATCATTGATTCCAAACTTATATCTTATTGCTTACCATTGATATCCTTTATTATTATATGCTTATATCTCCTGTTTAATGATGTATGCATGCTTACTGAGTATTTTATACTCACCAAATAGTGGTTTATAATTTTTACAAGGATGAGATAGAGGAAGATGATTCCAAGTCAATTTCTTTTCCGACTTGAAATGTCAAGTACATCAAGGTAGAATTTTATTCTCTAATGGTCGTGAGTGTCAACTCTTAGAGCTCCATTGTGTGTATAATTAGATGATTGAGTATTATAATGATGTATGAACAATCAAATATTTAATGTTACAATGACATTCTAAATATAATGTATAATGCATAATGAATAAAAATGTCAATGATAATAAAGTGATGAAGACAGTGGCAAAGATAGTGATACTGAAAATGCTAAAATAATATTTATATGTTTTAAAAGAGATTTAGAAGTGCCATGTATGATTATTGAATTGTAAAGTTAGGGGTATAAGGTTGGCAAAATTATTGGGAGTGCAAAAATAATTTTAATGCAGGCTGTATAATTTATGAAAGACCCGGTTTTAGATCTGGAATAGTATTAAAATTATAAAGGAAACTCTGTTAAATTTTCTGTAAAATTTATAAGTAATAAATGGGATTTAAGTATTGATTAATGAATAAATATTGATTGAATGATTGATGAATGGACTGTTTAATGGGTTCTACGGGTTTCCGATGACCTTAAGTCTACCCATGCCCTAGGACCGTCACGGCTCAAAAGTGGGTCGTGACAAAAAAAATTGCAAGTTTCTTGGGCCCATAAATTATAGATGGAACTATCAAAGATTGCAGTAATAAGTTGTATAATAGGCTGAGATGCATGTTATGTTGACTCAAAAGTAGCCATGGATGGAAAGTGACAAAAAACTTAAAGATAAAATGAACTAAACCTAAAATCATAATACATAGGCTGAATTAGGCCAAATTGTAGGCCAAAATGAACTCAAAAAGATAAAAAAAAAAAAAAAAAAAAAACTTCAGGAATCGGTTTGGAACTTTGTTTGATAATTTGTTTATTCTCTTCATATAAAATTACAGACGTTTGAATCTTTTCACTGTAATTTGAAAATCGATATCAAAAATCTTCTTTTAGAAAATCAAAAGTTTGTTTTTATTTAGAATCTTCTTGTAAATAATACACAAAAATAGTTTCTTAGTTGTTCTTTGAGGAAAAAAAGTAAATTTTATATCGACTTAAGAGTTGATTCAATCACATTTGAGGAACAAATCCATCTTGCATCAACATATATGATTTTGAACCCTTTATCAATAATCAAAAGCAAAGCCTGAGGGCGAATCACCGGATCTTGGTGTCTTCAGGTTTGGTTATCAATTTTATTAAATCCTCTTGAATAAACATATAGAAGCTTTGTGCGATCATATGGATTTGTGACGACTTATATCATGAAATACATATGATCTCTATTTCCATTTGTATATGTTGTATTATTTGTGTGTAATGGTGTTTGATTGATGTGGTTGAGAATATGATGAATACATGATGTTAGGGTTATGAGGTATGAAACTTAGTTTATTTTCCTTTATCGCATGATTTAAGACAATCACTAAAGTGCGAGGACATAAAAACTTAGACTAGGATGATTTAATAAATTGTAATGCATATTTGAAGTTGTTTTTACATGTTAAAATGTTGCAAGTATCAAAAATCATTTGATCCTAAGCAAGAATGGCTAAAATATATGATTTTTTCCTCTCCCCAGACCTTTGAGCCAAACGGCTCTAGAGTAAGGCTTCTTAGGCCCATATAGAGCCACGTAGCTCTAGTAGGGCCTTATGACCCTGGAGTAGAGCCACATGACACTGCTCCATAATTATTTTGTTTTTTTTTTCATTTTCTTGATTCTTTTATGCTTTTGTTCACTTTATTGCTTTATATGATCAATATATGTCTATAAATCCTTGTATATAAGCATATAGATTGTTATATTATATTAGGAGGATTTTTATGACATATATATAAACATGCTACTATTTTGATAATACTTAAATTAGTTTACTTATTTTATGTCTTAAGCATATGATGTTTTGTATGTTTGATCTTATGCAATGAACAAGGCATGCTTGAATACATGTTAGCAACATTCATATGAGCATGTTTAGGATATTTAGCTACGTCCATGTTAATTCAGTATGTTAAATGACTTATTTTGATATGATTATATGATATTTTGTATGTTTAGCATATGTGAATAGCTTTTGCATGCTTCGATCATTTGTGAATTAATAATATGTGATTGAATTATGAATTAAGTTACTATTTTAATTGACTATCTTGAATGATGATATGGATATAAATTAGAACATGTTAATTAGTAAAGTGTAATACCCTAGGAAGTGATAACTTATACGTATGAATTAATTCTCAGTATATGGTTTAAAGGCATTGAAATGATGGGAAATAATTTTCGAGACACAGTTAGAAAGTGAACAAATTACTTTTCCGGAAATCGTCGGTGTCGGGAACACTGCCGAGAAATTAGCAATTCAGTCAACAGATGAATTTTTGATTTTGACCAGGGGGTAAAAGAACACATAAATGCATGTGTAATTTTTGTAAAAATAAAGAGGTGAAAAACATTTAGGAACACTGAAAAAGTAATTGATGGCAAAACCGTAAATAAATGGAAATTCGAGGGGAATAGTGGAAATGAGTATGTCTGGGTTACAGAATGACTCTAAAACTATTTTTATAAAGAAGTATAAATTAAAATAAGTCTTTTGATTCCCCACTTTGGAATCTAAATCCCAACAGAATTGTCAAAATAAATTACAGAAGAAGTTAGGGTCAAAGTATAATTACTTGGAAGTTTAAGGACTAAAATATAATTTGCCATTATGATTTTATATAAAAGCCATGCCTTAGACAAATTTTCTCATCTTCTTCTTCTTTCTTCCTTATGGCCGAACCTTTCTTCTTCTCCATCCACCATTTTTCCTTCAATTTTCTTAAGGAAAAATCAAAGAAAACTTAACTTCAACCATTGTTCTTCCATTCTCCATACTTGTTTTGCTTGGAAACTTAAAGGAAACTAAGGAATAATTGAAGATAGATTTTGGATAGAATCTCCATTCAAGGTAAGGAATTATTTTGTTTAATTTTATGGTTTATTTAGATGAATTTGATGATGAATTGAATGGATTTTAGATTAGATTGCATCAATTGATGCATTTGGATAGAAATCCCTCATTTGCTAACCCTAATTGAAGTTGTATGATTGAGTTTGATAATTTAGTATTAGGTTGTGTTAATTGATCTTAGAATATGTTAATTGGAGGCTATTAGATGATTAATTGATGGTTGTTTTGGTGTAAAAAATCAAGTTTGTCAAAGTTGTGCTTATTGCCGCCTTTGAAGCTTTTGAGTGGAAATCAATTTTTCAAAGCAATTGGAAGCCTTAGGTGAGTTCTATATGCATCATTTAACATGTCTAATGCCTTAGAATTGAAATTGAAAACCATATGAGAAAGCCTTATTTTGGCTGAACCATACACTACTATTCACCTTTGAATTTTTGCTTTGTTTTTCCTTTGTATTTCATAGCCATGTTGATCCATTTAATATTGTTTCTAATTGTATATTTGTTGGTTATTGTGTTGTTGAAAATGTGGCTTGATTGTTGATTGAATGGGCTTTGATAGCCTTGCAATAAAACCTAGCAAATTTGCCCATTCAATATTGCTCACCAAGTGTTTAACAAAATGCTTAGTTATTTTGCCATTGGCCTATTGCATTTTTCTTCCATAGACCTACCATTTGAATGCCATTGTCGCCAGCGACATTGGCATGCCAATTGGCCTATCGATTTCCTTTGTATAACCAACCTTTGTTCTATAACTTTTTTGTTTACCAAACCGATTACCATTGATTGTATACTGTATATTGCAATACCATTGATTCAATTGCTACTTGATTTGAATGATATTAAGCTTATTGTTATTGATGATACCATTGTTGCATAATGGTGTCTATTGATATGTTTCACACTTATATTGACCCTAATATGGCTTGATAGAGCTGCTGCTTCGACAGGGTAGCGGGTACATATTGTCGGCAATGTGCACATTGATTTACTGATGCCCTAACTGGGAAGGGTTATGGTCCTGGCCATAAGACCTGATCAGTCTTATGCTTACTGATACTGATATTACTGGAGACTGTATGTTTACATATAGTCCATACTGTACTGGACCTTTATCTGTCTTTCCATATTATACCGAACCTATGATATGCTTATTGACTATTCTGTCACAATCTGTCATTGATTCTGTAAACTGTTTATATTAACCTAATGATATCATTGTTCCATCTGTTACCCAAATTATATTTATCGGCGATGCATATGGATTCACTGAGTATCTTATATACTCATCCATTTCTCTGTTTACCCATTTCAGGTGCTGAGTAGGTAGCAGAATCCCAAGTTCAGACTCTGTGGATTAATGTCGTATTTTGTCATCTATGTAATTATTATGAATTTTGTAATTTTGGTGTTCATGTTCTAGCTGCTCCATGGGGTATGTGTAGGTTAGTTAGGATATAAATATGTATCTGTATATATATGATGATATTTTATGGTATATAATGCTAATATGATATGTGATGATGATTATTTCAACCAACTGCACTAGATTACAGTAAGAATTGCAGAATGACAGAATGAATGGTAATTAAGTAAAATGAATAATTAATTGATGGTTATAGATTATGCATGTGATACTAGGTTCTACGAGTGCCGATCCCCATTGGCATCTCCCGCATCCTAGGACCGTTGCGATTTGGAAATGGATCGTGATATAAAGGCATGGTTTATATGAAAAAGGTTTGCTCATTATTTAATATATTTGTATTTATGCTTGTATTTGTTTGCATAGACTAAGCATATAGGATCTCCATGGAGGAATAAATATTGTAAGATTGATAAGGCCAATAAGGCCAAGTATTTGTTAAGGCCAATGAGGCCAAAGTATTTACTAAGTAAATTGGCCCATATGCATTTAGGCCCAGAAGCAGGTTTGTGGCTCCAAAGGCCATATTTGATGATTGAATGATCCAAGTTTATTTTTTCTTCCTTATCTTTATATAGATCATTGTATTAATTTAGAAGTTGTAATCATTTCCCCTCCTTTTTCTTTATTTATATTTCTAGATAAATGTATGTATGGAATTTACTTTGGTGGATTATGCATTAATATTTCCTAGGTTATTTAGCGGGCACATTTCTCTTTCCATTTTTTTAGGGCTAGTGTGCTTTACTTGTGTGAAAGTTCTTATACTCAATCGTTTATATATCTCACATAATGCTGCATATATAAATTGTTTATTCATAAAAAATATATCCAAGTTTACTTTTATTAAAACTTTTAACTTAGAGTGGAAGTTGGTTGTGATGGCCAGGAAGGCTGGGGTGCCTAATACCTTCGCCAATATGCATCCAATTTTCTAACCAGAATATCTGGATAAGGCAACTTGGAGCTCTTCCATGGATACAATCGCTACTCATTTTCCAGAGAAAGAAAATGCTTTATAAATGTGGTCTTGGTAATACTTAAAAAAATTGAGTGGTAACTCTTTTTCTCTAGTTTGATTTATCCTTAACATCTTTCCTAAGACCTCGAGCCCAATAGAACTCAAACATCACTGTAAAAGACACCATAACAAAGCTAGTAATTAAATTTACAAGGTCTTTAGCATGACCTGATTGGTCCAATAATTTGAGTTTATCAATTTAGTGTTAATTTATATTACATATAAATAGGAAGGATTAAATTATAAGAATAATAATTATTTGGTGTTAAATGGTAATAGACTATTTAGGGTTTTGTAACTCTAAACCCTAAATTAGATTTAGGGGTTAGTAAATGATAGTTCTAATTTAGGGATTAGTAAATGATATTTCTAGTTACTAAATGTTAATAGATGAAATATCTAGTTACTAAACCTAATTATTAATTGGATATATATTTACTAATTCAATGACATGTGTAAGACACGAGTCACTAGTATAGTAAATATAACGACATGTATCATGTTTTTAGCTAAGGCAAAATATTCATTATCACGATCCGTTTTCAGGATGCGATGGTCCTAGGATGCGAGAGATGCTAGAGGTGACCAACACTCGTAGAATCCAGTATCACATGCAATCATCTAATACCAGCAATTTATTATTTAGTTGCCTAATTACTATTTATTCTGTCAATCTATAATCCATCTATAAATTATATTGCAATTGGTTGTAGCATTCATCATATCATATCATATCATTAATTAAACTCCAAAATAAACCATGCATACATGTTCATAAACTAACTATACCATATACAACCCATGGAGCAGCTAGGATATGAATATACAAAAATACTGTATTTAATATAATTACACTGTAATCAGACAATGCAGAATTCCACAGAGAGTCAAAAGTTGGAATTTATGCCTCGTACTCTGTACCTGAAAATGGGAAATAATGAATGGGTGAGTACATAAGATACTCAGAGAATCTAATATGCATCGATCAATATATATGTACTAGAATATCAATAAAGGATAGGCAGATGAAATAAAAATGTTAATCTGCTTAAGGATAACAGGATGCAGAATCAAGTACAGAAAATGACTGTAAAGTCAATAATCATATCAATAGAAAGTATATCAAATGAATAAGACAGATGTAGGGCCATGAAACTCATATCACATATATCATCATGTGTCAATAAATATAAGACTGATCAGGTCTTATGGCTAAGACTGTTAATCCTTCCCAGCTAGGGTATCATTATACAATGTGCATATTGTCGACAGAATGTATCCACTACCCTGTCAGAGCGGCAGCTCTGTCAAACCACATCGGAGTCAATAAAAATAAGGAATAAGTCAATAGATACCATTACACAACAATGGTATCACTAAGTATCAATAATTCATTATCAATCAATTCAAGTAGCAATATAGCCAATGGAATAGCAATAGCAAGTAAATAAACAATAACAAAGGGTTTGACAAACAATAATGGGATGGAACATAAATAAAAGGTTAGCACAATTGGTATGCCAATGTCATTGGTGATGATGGCATTCAAATGGTAGGCCTATAGATGAAAACAATGGTAGGCCTATCGTTTTGAATTAGACATTTTAACAAATACTTGGTGGGTAACTTTGGATGGACAATTTGACAGGGTTTGGGTGCAACTCCAACATTGCCTCAATGATCAACAACAACACACAATATACAAAATTGAATAGGCATTAGATACACAACAATTAAAGGATCAAATAATCTTAGGAAAACAAGGTAAAATGATGCAAAATCAAGGGCAATGAATATTGTTCATGGTTTGGCTAAACATGGGATAAAAATGGGGGATTCCAATCAACATTCTAATACATTAGACAAATAATTTGATGCACAAAAGACTCACCTCACACTTCAAATTGGTTTGAAAAATTGATTTTCCACCTAAAGCTTCAAAGGAGGCAAAAGTCACAACTTTATAAATCTTGATTTTTTACAACAAACCAACTACAAATATTTCATCCATTAGCCTCCAATTAACATAATCTAAGCTTAATTAACTTAAACTAACTCAAAATTAAATAACTAGTTCATACAACTTAGGTTAGGGTTTGAAAAATTGGGGAAAAATGCCAAATGTATCAATTGATGCAATCAAACCCAAAACCCATTCTATTTAAACCCATTCTATTTGACATCTATAACATCTAAATCAAACATAAAATCAAACAAATCAACTCATTACCTCTTAGAGATGGTTGGGATGAAAATCCAATGATGTTTGTTCTTAAAATTCTTTGATTTTTCAAGCACATCAAACATGGAAATCAAGAAATCAATGGTTAGATTTAAGTTTTCTTTGATTTTTCCTTAAGAAATTTGAAGAAAAATGGATGGGAGAATGAAGATGGTGGTTCGGCTCAATGGAGAAGAAGAAGAAATGCATAAAATTGTTTAAGTGTGGCTTATATACTAGGTCCTTAAACTTTTCATAAATCATACTTTTGTCACATATCATTCTGTAATTTATTCTGACAATTCTGTTAAGAATTGAATTTCAAAATGGGGATTGAAATAGCTTATTTTTATTTATACTTTATTATAAAAATAGTTTCAGAGCCATTCTAAAACTCAGACAGTCCATTTTTCACTATACGCCAAAAATTTTATTTATTTATGATTTTGCCATTGCTTACTTTTTTAGTGTTCCTAAATATTTTTCACCTCTTTATTTTCACCATAATTACACATGCGTATATGTGATTCTTTACCCCCTGGTCTGACTCAGAAATTTATTGTTGACCGGATTGCTATTTTCTTGGCAGTGTTACTGACACCGATGTTTTCCGGGACAATATCTCATTTGCGTTCTAACTGTGTCTCTAAAATTATTTTTAATCTTTTTGATGATTCCAAACCAAAAACTGAGAATAATAACATACAATTATGGTAGGCCTTTCTAGGGTATTACATTCATTCTTATCTTTTCTTAAATGTTTTTAATGGATTCATTTTAGTTAACACAAGTGTCTAGGACACTTGTTTAAACTAAAACTAAAACTAAAACATGACATGTGAGAGACACATGTTACAAGTGTAAGAAAAAATGTTAAGAATTCATTTTGATAAAATATACATACACAATTTTGGAAAAGATAAATAAAAAAGGAGAATTAATCAAGTGTGAAATACTTATTTACAAACTAACATATCACCACTTTTGGTAAGTGGAAGTGTGATAGAGAAAAGTGTACATATGATAATTCATCATCTATTTTGTTTGATTTTTCTTTATGTATTGAAAATGAACAAATAAGATGTTATGAATTAATTCTTCTTTTCTTATTTTTTCCATAGCATGATGTTGATGATGATGGTGGTAAGAATAAATTCATTGTTCTTTTGTTTTTAGAGGGTACGACCAAAACATGAAAAAGGACGGATTGAAATTTATTCTTCCTTTTACACTTATTTTCTCTTATGGCTTATTTTGATAAGCTAGATATTAAGAAAGAAATAAGTTTCATTTTTTTTACTTTACTTATTCTCCTTTATGGCCAAGAAATGTAAAGTAATATTGATTTATATTTTTCTTCTTTATGTATTATTACTATTACTTAAATGATAATTTTTAGAGAAGAAGAACATATGATGGTTTAAAGATTGTTAAATTTCATCATTAATTAATTTCTTCCTTTCTAGCTTAGTACTGTATATGAATTGAAGAGTGAATATTCAATTGTTTATGAAATACTTAGTGATTTAAAGAACTGAAAAACTAATAAAAGGTTATTTATTTTCTTCATTCTTTACATGTAGTGCTAAAATTAAAAAGAAAAGAAATATAAAAGGATTTTAAGTTGTCTTTCTAAATAAAAGATTTAAATTTTAATTGTAAAATTCATTTTTAATTAATTACTCAATAAACACTATTTGTTAGTGTTGGTAAAGTGAATAAATAAATAAATTATTCACTAGACACTATTTGTTAGTATTGGTAAAGTGATTGAATAAACACCAAATATATTTAGTTTGCAAAATAAATCCTAAATTGCTTCAAGGATCTTGAGCAAGTTAGGTCAAATTAAACTTATGAAAGAGAGATGATCAAAAGCTACTTGAGAATTAGAGGCAAGTTTGATTATGAAGAACTACTAGAGGCATCACACTTGGAGTGCTAAATTCGAAAGCTGAACTAACTTGTACTATGTTATGAGAGGTAATTAATTTATCTTTGTTACTTTATGTCCTTACATAGTGATTTTAGTATAAATTTGGTTGATCATTCAGGAATTTTTTTGCAATTCGTATTTTTTGCTTTTCGCATCATTTCTGTTGCACCTATGGATCACTTCAAAATTTTTTCCTTCAAGTGGTATCAGAGCCACCCAAATTTAACTAAAATTCATATATTGTATGTATGATGTGTTGTTTGGATGTTAAATGGAGTTTTGATGTAAAAAATTGCATTTTGGAAAATGTTCGAAATTTGGACAGCTTTGACAACATCAAACATGCCCGTGAGGCATAGGCATGTCTAATGGGTATGTCTAGTGTGATCAAGACTGCCTCATTTTTCCAATTACATTTTAAGCTCCATTTTTCATCTGAACCTGTTCATATAGAGCCTAATGATATATAAGGCTTGGTAAATTTAAATATTTAATATTTAAATGAAATTTGGACTACAATTAATGACATGTAAGCTAGTTATATGTATGTATATATGATGGATGGTTAATGTTGTTGGATCTTTTGCATGTATGATTTGATCATGGACATATGAATTAATTGTATGTTGATTTCATTTGGGATGAATGTAAATTTACTATTTTTGTCACGTCCCAATTTTGAAATATGACGGTCCTAAGATGTAGGAACAACATAAGGCTACTGACACCCGTAGAACCCTTCCATAACCTGTAAACATCACCTGCTATAATATATCTATATCCATTTAATCAATATATCTATCATCATCTGTAACCATATCTGATCTCAACACATCTCATTTACATTATATATCAATAACTAATAATATTACAGATCATACTAAGTTTAATCATCCCAATAATTTATATATCCACGGAGCATCTAAAATTTACACAAGAAATATATATAAGTAAAATATTTACATTATAACAAAATAGTTGTAATAGACTAATGAAGAAATCTTTGACCAGCTCTACTCCTGACCTGAAAAGTTAAATCCACTAAAAGAGTGAGTATTTTCATACTCAGTGAGCCAATATATACATTATTACATACAAGGCTAGGTAGATATCAATAAACAGTTAATATGTAACAAATGGTTCATAGGTAGCACATCAGAGGACCAAATCAAGGGAAATGACTTATGGACATCAAATATAAATGTATAGGCACTCAGAACAACAAATATCATGTATACATATGTCACGACCTATCTCGAAAGTCGTGACGGTCCTAGGGTACGGGTGATGCATAAGCGACCAGTACCACATAGAACCCAATAGACTATCTATACGGCATGCAACAAACAAATACAACTTAAATAAAAATAAAAATACTGAGAAAAATTTGACAGCATTTCCCCTAAAATAGGACTATGCTCAAAAATCAAATCAAACAAATAACACTTCTATAATATTTGCAATCATCTCCAACTCCTGATCCCTATGGATCTCCATCATCAATCCCAAAATCCATATATATAACATTCATCTCAACATCGATATATATATATATAATCAACCAAAATATTAGATATAAATAATAAACATTATTATATATGCATACTTATAATTATCTACATGATAAACACCTATACAGTACCATGGAAATCATTCTATACATTAATTACAAAATTCTTTAGTACTAGGAATTTACATGCAATAGACTTCCAAAGCCGAAGAAAATGTAGCCAATGGAAACACGAGCCTCACCGAAGACCTGAAAAATATTAAACACTAAATGAATGAGTATAAAGATACTCAGTGAGTTCATAAGCATAAGAATGCAGTCAATGCATTATGATAAATATTAATACCATTATAATATATATTTATATATTAGCTATAGCATATGAATAATAATAATATTAACTGTAATAATAATAATGTGTATATATTAACAATGTAAATAATAACAGGTAGCACATATATGATATCACAGGATTTTGGTCACTTTGAATTTTTATACTCAGCACTATCATAAAGTGCATAACACTAGGGAATACAACGTCCCTCCCTAGCAAGGGGTACCATATATATAAATGACGCACATAAGGATATATTCCTTACGATTAGAGAATACATCGTCCCTCTCTAGCAAGGGTGACATAACTCAGTGTTCACACAGCCGATGGATTTACCCGCTATACCATCGAAAATAATCCTGAACTAATATCATATAAATGTACCTCCATTTAACAGTAAATATGGCATATATATAACTTATATGGCAATAGAACAATTATATATGCATATATAAGAAGAAATAAAGTCAGAAAATATTTTACCAAAAATTGGCCCGTCGGGCCCAGTTGCGCTGTCGCAACTGGCTATGAAATTACGGGTCCGTTTTGGGATTTTTAGGTAGTTT
>CANXYC010496128.1:0-33390 GCA_948193065.1 Aleurites moluccanus
ATATATATATATATATATATATATATATATATATATATATATATATATATATATATATATATATATATATATATATATATATTTTTCGATTTGGTTTAATTTAAAACTGAAAAAAAAAATAAATTATAAATTAAATTAAAATTAAAATTTATTATATTTTTTAAAATAAAATAAAATAAATAAATCATGATACAATTAATTTTTATTTAATTTAATTTATTTAATCAATTTTACTTTCATTCAATCATTAATTATAAATTGATCGTATGAAATAATATTGACCGACTTTTTCATTCTCTCTCTCTACTTCAATTTTTTTTATTAATAATAATATAAATCCCAACAGCTATTTATCGTCTTTTCTTCTCTTCACTCTATCTCTTCCTCTTCTCCTCCTCCCATTTTCCTTTCCATTCAGCCAATTAGGGCCGATTTTTGATCCATTATGGGCCGGAAAAAGGTGGAGCTGAAGCGAATCGAAGACAAAAGTAGCCGTCTGGTTAGTTTCTCCAAGAGGCGAAACGGATTGATAAAGAAAGCTCGTGAACTCTCCATTATGTGTGATGTAGAAATCGGTGTCATCGTTTTCTCAGCTCGTGGCAAGCTCTACAATTACTGTAGCACTGGCAGGTTCGTTTACCTCCTTTTTCCTTTCCTTTCTATACTTTCTGTTTGTTTCCTTCAAAAATAACTTCCATACATTAATCTATTTCTCAAATTACCGACTTAAAATAAGTTTTTAAACTCCAAAAACTTGCTATTGTTATCAACTAGTGTTCATGCTTTGTATAAATTCTCCAATTTATATATGATCACAGAAATGTTATGTATTATTGTATTTTTCTAGGGATTTGGTACTATCATTAGTGTTTTTCTTTTCGTCTTTCCATCTTATAGTAATGTTTCATTTTTGTTTTATAATAAATATCTGTTGCACGCATTTCTATGATATATATTTTTAATTTAAAGGGTATTTATATATTCAGCTTATTTAGTTAAAAAAAATTAACATAAAAAATAAAATGAAAAAAGAAAAAGAAAAGAAGCTCCGTGATTAATACTTGATTCCACTTGCGTTGCTTGTTATGAGAAGATCGTCGACTCGTGTATTAATCGCTTCTTGTATCCAGAAACTACTAATTTGTTAGTAGCAGGGAGGTGTTGGTGCCTCTTTCTTTCTTCGATCAGCATTATTTAGCTAATTTCCAGAAACCCCTAATTTCTTTGTTTCTTGATTTCGGCTGTGGCTATCGGTTGTTTTTGTATTTAGTTTCTTAAGAATTGAGAGTTTTTTTTCCTTGGTTTTGTCGAAACGTCTAATTGCTAGATTTTATGTACACGTCTTCCAATTGTTCTCCCAGTTGGCATTCTAGAAACAGCTATTTTCTAGAAACTTCTTTTAATTTTGGCTTTCTTGAAGCTATAGAAGCTTCTAACTTCTACTTCTAACTGTTTTAGTTATGTCAGGCTCTTTGATTCGCTTTTTATTTTTGCCTTTCTAGAGCTTCCATTTTAGGAATGGGAGTCTTTATACCGGAAAAGAACTAAGTAGAACTAGAAACCTAATTTTAAGCAGACAGTTTCTTTTTGAATTTTCTAAAATTATTGGTTGAGTGTATGAAATTCTGTATATACTCACAATATAGACAAGATATTTTCCATATTGTTGTTATATTTCTATTCTTTTCTTTCCAAAACCTACTAAACGGTTAGATGTCTTCTCTAGTTTCTTTTAATTGTTAAAGAAATAAATATCTGGCGTCACTGTCAACATTCTTAAAGTGTAAGGAAATAATAAATAGATCACTTTCTCTATTCGTCTCTGAATAGGTGGGCATTGTAGGTGGCACTCTAGTTGCTTCCATTTTTAAATAAATAATCTGAAAAACTATTATTTTTTCTGCAATGTTAAGAAATTGTAAACCAAGAAAAAAAAACTACAATGTTTAAGAATTTGTAAACCAAGAAAGAAACAACTAGATATTTTAATTTGGTTGGATTTACTGTGTTTGTTATTGAATTTAAAGTGCTTTTGCACTCTATAGGCCTGGGGAACTACGGTTTTGAGAAAGCTAAGAATTTGTAGCTTTCTTCAAACCAAGGATTATCAAATAGCAATTTTTTTTTTTTGAAAATATAAAAAAGAATTCAAAAAACTTAATTCCAAACACATTTACATCCTTATTGGTTTAACTATTCATAACGACTGTTAACTATTTCTGATAGTTGGTTGCTGTTAGCTAATAATTAAATTAAAAAAGGTCTAAATATAAATTATTATAAAAAAAACTTCAAATTGAAATTTCTGTAAATAGTGATTATTTGATCTGTAAATAGAGGTTATTTGATCACCTAATAGTTATCTAACAGTTATCAATTTTCACTTAAAAAAAATTACTTAACAGGTGTAATGCTATTATTAGGAACTATAAAAATTAATAATTACATTAAATTTCTTTTTGTCAAACATCTATTTAGAAAGTTAGTTGTGAACAGTTTAAACACTCAGTAATTGTTATTGAAAATTTTTAAAAGAGAAAATAAATAAGAAAAATCTAACCAATAAATTTATATATTCAAGTATATGCGAGTTCAACCTTAATAAAATCAATTAATTAATCAAAAAAGTAAGATCCCACTAATAACAAGTGAATTAAGTAAATTTCGGGTTTATTATTTTTTTAGGTTTGATTGGAATAGCTGATTTAATAATTAAAAAACCAATATTATTTAAATAACTCAAGATTTTGCCAATGATTTTGTAACAAAGAGATTTCCTTTAATTATTATAGGGATTTATAGTCCATCATCTTTATACCTTATTTATTTTCTAAAATATTTTTTTTACATACAATAAATATATTTATTATTTTATATGGAAAAAGAGCCTTTTATGACTTTTTTAATCCAATTACAGTTTTAATTATTGTATTACCAAACGTTAATTTTATAAATAATTGCAATCAATGTGCTATTGATCATGAATTGTTATTTGTTAATTGCTTAACATTAAACCCTGAATGTCATGTTGAAAAATTCAATTTATAATAATTAATTTAAATATAAATCTCACAAATAAGACATTTTTGTTACAACTCTTTCTATTAATTATTTAATATTCAGTATCATCATTATAAAATAGGGTTAATTATTATTTATTTTTTATAAAATGATCTAATACACTAAATCCTTCTTGATTTTTAAAAAATACACTAATTTTTCTTGACGAATATCACAATATACTATTAGATCATTCCGTCCAATTTATACATTAGTCAATTCTAAAATAGCCAATAAGGGTATTAAAAAGATAAAAATACCCTTGTTCTTTATTTTATATTAATTACATTCTATTTTTAGTTGAAAAAATATTTTTTAGTGTTAAAAAATACATTTTCATATTTTTTGACAAATTTAAAAATAAAAATAAATAAAAATATTTTTTATTTTAGATTTTTTTTAATATCTTTATTGATCATTTTATTTGGTTGTCAAAATCGTTTAAGATTTTTTTTTAAGTGTGAATTTTTTTGTGCACCCCTCAGGTAAATTAATAAGAAGACGTATAACATTGGGACACAAAATTTTTCTAGTTATTTTTTTTGAACTTCTTAAACTATAAAAACGAAAAGAAATCTATATTTGAAGGAGCTTCTTGATCAATATTAATGATATAGACAGTATATTTATTTGTTAATTTCTATATTAATTGGCTCTTCTATAGTTGCTCGTTGCTACTCTCTCTTTTTATCAATAATTGACATAATATTTTTTTTTATCCCAAAGCTTAATCCGCTTCTATTCCAATGGTTTGAACTAAAATCTCTTCCTCTAGCTTATAATCCTAAGCTTTAACAAGCCTTATGTAAGTTATCACCACATGAAATAAAAAGACTTTGAAAACAAATTATAGGTAATTGTGGTATCTAAAGGCAAAAGCATTTTCACCTTGCCACTTTTATTTATATAATCTATCCATTTATTTGTTAATATTGTACTCCCTCTTATTTGTTCCATTAATTTGTAGTATTGAAACAAGTAGAAGATTTTCATTTCCAATCTATTTTCACTCTCAAGGTATTATAAGGTTCAATTTTTTTGTTCTTTTTTTTATTATTAATTTTCATGAAGTATGTCTTATATTAATTTAATTGTCGAGATAAATTGGTATTATAATTTTGTTGAAAGCAATTTCGCTTAATCATTTTTATAGATATTACTCTCTGTCCAAAAAAAATAAGCTGACCTCCTTTTTTATTAGTCCCAAACTCTTTTAAAGGGTGTTAATTTTTTAATTTATTAATATATTCTTATTTAATATATTTCATCAATAATATGCTAAATTTTTATTAACAAATTATTAATTAATTTTATTGTATTATTAATCAAAACATGCATACATTTTTCTACATTTCTCATCAAATAATAAAAGGGTTGAGTTGAAGTCACAATAGTTAATAATGAAATTTTAATTCTTTTTATTAGAATAATAAAATTTTATTGATTTTGATACATAGCATTAAAAAATTATGTAGTTATTTCCAAGATAATCATTACTAATACAAGTGAAAAGATATTTGAGGAAAATATTAAATAAAAATTATTATTTTAACTAATGAATCACTTTTTTTAATCGTTGTGAAAATAGAAGTCGTATCTTTTTCGGATAGATGAAGTATTGTTAGTCATTATATATTTGATGATAATTAAAATAAACATAAAATGATGATTAGCTGTGGCTATTTTAAGTTTTCAGCTCAAATGTTCACAATGTGAAAGAAGAAAAGTAACAAAGATAGATTTGAGTTGAAGTACCTCTAGAGATATTACAAATGTGAATGAAGGAAAGTAACAAGGACAAATTTGAGTGGAATAATTTATAGAGGAAAGATTTGAGTGGAAGAATTCATAGAGATATTTATAGAGATATTACAAATAATGGCAAGAAGTTACTTGGAGTGGCTGCTCCAAGATTATTAGATTTGTGGTACGTTTTGGTCATGAAATATGATACATGAATGCATATACACGTAGGAAAAAAATAAGATAGGAAAAAAAATAGATATTATGAGACGTGAAGAGTATATTTTTTTTATTTCTCTGTATTAAAATGAAATTTATTTAGAATTTTTATTCAGGATGCTTTAATTTAAATTGCTTATTACTAACATTAAATTTTTTTTATTAATAATTGAAATATGATGTTGATAAAATCATAATTCTATATTATCAAAAGTTCAAAACTAATAAGAAAAATTCAAAATAAAACTTCAAAATCATATTAAATTATAATATTTTATTACTATTGTATTATTACTCTTAATAGTAATTTATTGATTGATTGGTTGATCTTTTTATTATTTATTTTAGAAAATTGGCATTAGTTAATTTATATTTTGAATATTTGAATAATAATTGAAATTCAATAATAATTGCTAATTCACTGAAGCAATTATTTTATATTAATAACAATTGAAATTCAATCATATTAATTAATATATAATTAAGCACATATAAAAAAAATTTCAATTTGTGTTGAAAGTAGAAACACATCCAAAATATTAAAATACATTTACATATCAATCATATTTTAAATTTATTCTTAATTTTTCTTGATTAATAAAATTATCCTCGACAATTTAATTATTTAAAATTTTAATTTGTGTTGAAAATTAAACACTTTCAAAATATTAAAATATTTTTAAATATCAATCATATTTTAAATTTATTCTTAAATTTTTTTAAATAATATCATACTAATAAAATATATTTTTAAAAAATTCTAATTTAATTAATTATTTTTAAATTAGAATGATTCGTTAAAAAAAATATTTGTATTTATAATTAATATACTTTAAACTGCTAACAAAATAAAATAATTTATGTAATAAGTGGATGAAAAGAAATATGAAAATATATTTCCTCTTCTTTTATGGAATCTGTATACCCTGTACTCATATAAGAAATACATTTCTTGTTCTTCTTCTTTATTTGACTAGTTTGAAAATTTGGGTTTTCATGAATAAGCAAATCATCATCATTTGCTTCTTCTTCTTTATTTGACCAGTTTCAGTTTTAATGGATCTGCAAATCATTATCTACTACATTTTCATGGATGTACAAGTCCCTGCATTTTATCTCTATCATTGTAAGAAATAGGAATGCTGGTTGTAACAACCTATTTCCCATTTTTGAGCAATTTAAACGTTGATGACCTATGAATTAGGACGCGTGTCCTGAAACATGGTGCCAAGGGGTTTGCGTAACCATGGGTTGAACATTGTTATTGAAAAATTCAAACTAGGGTATGTATGTTCGTATTTTTTACATATTGTAAATTCTTACTATTTTTTCCATCTTAAACCAAAAAAAATCTGCACATATATAAGGAGTTTAAATTTAATTATAAGGTCATTGCGCTACCACTTTTTTATCATTTCTTTTTTGTTTAGGTATAAAAAAACTATTTGTGTATTTGGAAATTGCTTTTGGATTCTATGTGGCTTTGCATTTTTTAGCTTTTTTGACTATGATTCACAAAAACAATAATTTTCCAAAAAATAAAATATAATTCAAATTGCAGTTTTAAAAGTAGGTTGAAAATCATTTCTTATAATTAGTATGACTAAAATCTAAAATATTTTTCAAAATTATACACCTCCATTAAACACTTGACTGTTGAGGTATAAATGACTAAGTGGCTATCAAGATTCGCCTCGCCTGCGCAGCAGAAGGGATGAGGCAGCGTGAAATTTTAAAAATTTTGCCTCGCCCACTACGAGTAGGCCCCTAAACGCACGAGAGCAAAAAATACATGTAAAAAAAAAAAGAAGAGTAGTCTTATTATTTCTTGTAAAGCAAAAAACCTACTCTTCCAATTGCTCTTGCTACTCTCTAAATATGAAGCTTTTAGTAGGTCCACACCTAGTTTTACCAATCAAGTTATCTCGATATTTGGTGTTCTTGAACTTCCTCTTGAGTAGCTCAAAGTGATTCAAGAACTTCCTATAAGCTCCTTGAGATAATTAGGGTTCCTTGTTGTTTTGGACTTGATGCTCATAGAGAATCTTTACTAGCAATAAGTTCTTTCACAAAGAACCTAATTAGAAATGGATGAAGAAAAATGAAAATGGAGAACACTTCTTCTCTTGTTAATCTCTCTCTCTAACTTTTCTCGTGACTTTGTTTGCAAGATGAAGATGCAAAAACTTGAAGACGAACGACCGTTCACTCAATACTCCGATAGCTCAATTATTATATACTTTCTCTTCTTTTTCTTCCCTTTTATATGCTTTTCTTTTGCCCATCTAATCTTTAGCGTTAGGTGAAAGTCAAAAGGATAAAACATGACTTGAGTCTTTTTTTATCTTACACTAAGTAAAAACTAATGCTTTAACCTTTAGTGATTTTCTCTATATATATTTGAGCCAACACTTGGCCCAGTTAAACACTAAGTCCGAGTATGATTTTCCAAGTCAAATGTGAGTTGAGCTCACATTACATGTAATACTCGACATTCTCGTTTGTATCTCATACAACAAGAACCAAATTAGGATTAAATTTCAGTATACGTTAGGAACCTTGTACATTTAATTACAAGCTTGCTCTTATTATCACTAATCAATTAATAAAACACTTTAATTAATTATTACAGTTCTAGTTTTTGCTTCATTTATAAACGCTATATGATATGTGACTTTCTAGGTTCATGTTCTAGGTAGCTATTGAATAGATAAAACCCTTTTCTTAACTAATTATAAAATTTCTATTTCACACTTAATCCTATAATTCGTAACGCCTGGAATAGCATATGAGGACTAACTAATTAGAAGTGAGTATTTATAGTTGATCACTTGAAACATATCATGGACCATCGATCATAATTATTATGCCCTCGAATCCATGCATTAGGAAATCCTAGCCTTAACTAGGTCATTATGTGGTAAAACACTAATGTGTCTCGACCATATGTTTTCATCTCGATTTTTAATTCTCAATAGACTCAATTCCAACTAGAAACTCTTTTCTAGTGAATTTTAACTGCATTGGCCAAAAATATATATATCACTAACAACCATAAGATATCCTCCTGCTTTACCCAGATAGATCTCTTCCTCGTTCACCCAAATCAATCTATCTTTGTAATCACTTGCCTCTATATATAACTAGCTAAAGCAACCACATGTCATATACCTCTACGTGGTTAGCATTAGTATCTTAACAAACTGTCATATGATATTGACGCTTCAAGTTAAAAGATTTATATGCATTATTATAACTTGTACGATGAATTATTGACTAGCAATAAAACTTAGTGTATTTATCATCTAATGTCAGTTTGAATATTCATTCTACGAGCATTTACATGTTTGCTTTGACATCATATGTCAAACACCACGAAACTCATTATCTCTGTATCTCACATTGATTATAAAAGACAAACAAATGTGATGGGCTTCCAGAATTAGCAATGCCTAATCATTAATCTTATGACTATGAACAGTTTAAAATATTTGTACATGAGTGGTTTGTCGCTTATATTATTAACTCTTTGAGAATAAATTCTTACAAAATACTTAAGGACTATACATTATATAGCTTGCAACATTTTACACAAAAAAAAACTTACATATGAATTGCCATTACTTGAGGACAAAGGATGAGCCAATTTATGACAAACCAACATTTGACTAGTCAATATATGATGAGTCAATACGTGACTACTTAACATTACTTTAGGGCATGCATTGCTAACAATCTCCTACTTAACTACAATTCAATGATCTAATCCTATATTGAATTGGTATCTGCTAGTCATATTAACAGCATGCACGATATCCTTCTTTGTACAGAACGTGACATACATTAAGCTTCCAACAATAGAGGCATATGGAGCCTTAGCCATATTTTCCCTTTCTTTCAATGTCTCGAAAGACATAGCCTTGTAAATGTGGATACCGTGCCTCACATGCAACAATCCCTTTTTGGAATTAAACATGTTGAACTGCCTTCGCCGTCTTTTCCAAGTATTGAATTTGGGAAAGCCCTTTGATCTATCTCTGTAGATTTGAATAGTGAGAAATTAGATAGCTCCTCCTATGTCCTTTATAGAGAAAGTTCTGGATAGCCAAACCTTGTAGTTGTGAGCATACTAATATCATTTTCAGTCAGCAAGGTATCATCCACCTACAAGATAAGGAAAGCGAGTGCATCCACCAACCTTCTTGCACATACAAGGCTTGTTCTCTTTCTTGTGAAACCAGATGACTTAATGACTTTGTCAAAATGAAGATTCCAACTCCTTAAAGTCTGCTTCAAGTCACAGATGGATCTCTTAAACTTGCTCTTGAAAATTCAAAACTTCTAGGTGGTTCTATGAATATTTCTTCTTCCATATAACTACTAGCTAAGGGGGACTTAACATCCATTATCAAACCTCATAATCATAGTGTGTAGCTATAGCTAACAATATCCTAATTGATTTAACCATGGCTATGGCATAAAGGTCTCCTCATAATTGACCCATTGCTTTTGGCAAAACCCTTTCACTATGAGCTTCACTAAAAAACTTCTCTATGCTTATATCTGCTTCGATCCTTCTGTTGGAAGACCCTTTTATTCACAATACCGTAAAGTTCCCAAATTTGGTTTTCATATATGATATTAATTTAGATTCCATAGCTTTTAACCATTTTGAAGAATCTATATCACATATAGCTTCTTCAAAAGTAGAAGGATCATCACTATAATCAACTTCTCAATGAATCAACAATTCTTGTATGTTCTCATGAATAAATTTGTCTCTCTCTGGAGGATGAGATACCCTACTCAATCTTCAAGGCACTGGAGTGGAGATACAATTGGTGGGTTGATCAATGCTCATTTGATCATTTTTGTTGTACTTATTATCTTTTTTTGACACCTTCATGAAGAAATTTTTTTCTCAAGAAATTGACGTCAACTAACAACAATTCTATAATAAGGTAGAAATAGTACCCTAAATTATCTTTAGGGCATCCAACAAGCCCATTCTTTATAGACCTATCCTCTAACTTGTTTATCTGCAGATTTTTAATTTGAGCTAGATTCCTTAACATATATAAGACTTTGTTTTTTATCATCCATATCTGATATGGAGTAACAGGGACAAACTTGCCCGAAACTTATAATAGGCAGTCTGTTGTGTTATCCCGATAAGGAGATAGGCAGATTAATATAACTCATGATCGAAGCACCATATCCAATAGAGTGTGTTTCCTCCTTTCGGACAAACTATTCAATTATGGTGTTCCAGAAGGAGTAAATGTGATATCAGACCACTTTGTCAGAGGTAGTCCTCGAACTTGATAACAATATATTCATCTCCTCAATCTGATCGTAGGACTTTAATATTATTTTTTTTTACATTTGTTCTTCTACTTCGCACTTCAATTCTTTGAACTTTTCAAAGGACTCGTGTTTATGCTTCATCAAATATACATATCCTAACCGTAAAAGGTCATAAGCAAAAGCAATGAAGTGTAGATAGCTACCTCTAGCCATTTTGCCAAATGAATCATGTATAAGCTCCAAAACTTTTTTGGTTCTTTCACTTTATCTTACAAAGGGTAACCTATTCATTTTACCTTGATAAGGAGTCGTAAGCTAGAATGGGTTCACCATCCAAAGTGTCATTCAAAGGATCCCCATCTTCTCCAACTTGGATACCCTATTCTCGGCAATATGACCGAGTCGAAGATGCCAAGGTTGTTTTGAACTGGATTTATCTTTTATCATGGCATTTATCATAGATCCACTTGGAATTATTTTGTTATTACCATTATTTGGATAATAGTGAACATCAACTACATAACTAGCACCATTGATAGTATTATGATCATAAAACAAACATCTTTATTGATAAGAGTTCTGTTGGGCGTTTCGCAAGTGTACAAATCGTTCATGCAAGTTATAGTATGTGAGTGTCGTGTTCCTAAAGAGGCGCGGTCAAGTACCAAAATTAAATATTTCTAAATTATTTAAACAAAAATTATAATTGGTTGATGAAATGAAAATTAAAGCAATATCTAAAAATTAAAAACAAAGAAATTCTGAGTTTTATAAATTTAAGTAATTTTAACAAGCCTAAAATTTAGATTTTTCTAATCAATCTTTTATGTTTTTAACTCATAATTGATTGTTCAAAATATCAAATTAATTAATTAACTGCTCCAAACTATTGTAATCCTCTCTCAAGCAACTACAAAACACTTACAATATTTTCATGTCTACTCTCGTGATAATCTAGTTAATATAAGCTCATTAAGTTTCTTGGCAATTTCTAATCCCCCAAAGTGTGTCCCAATCTCTTGGCAACTGAATCTCTTATATTATTGATTCAATGTACTAATGGTATATTTCATCTCCCAATCCATCATACACCATTTAATATATTATTCAATAATAGCCAGCTACTAAACAATTATAATTCTAAATCAATAAATTATTAATTTCACTATAAACACAAGACAAACAATCAATCAATATTAGAATCATAAAATCAACAATTAATTAGATCTAAATTCTAGTATAAAGAAATTAGCTACTCATAATTGACATAACATTCATAAATTTTATTTAAAAGGAAATAGAATTCAACATGCTACAATTCAAATTTGATTTAGAAATGAAAAGAATTAGAAATGAACTCTTGATAATTCAAACTTAAGCGAACTTGATTGCTCTTCGCAGGCGTACAAATCGTTTATGCAAGTTATAGTGTGTGAGTGAATGTCGTGTCCCTAGAGAGGGGCGATCAAGTACTAAAATTAAGTATTTCCAAAAATTAGCTGAAAAAACAAAAAACCGGGTGGTTAATCTAGAAACCAGGTCACGGCTAACCAAAAATCAGGTCGGTTTTTGATTTTGAGTCTCGGGACACTTCTTGTACTCCAAAAACCAGGTGATTGGTTTAAAAATTGGTTCAAACTTCTTTCAAATTTTTGGATACCGATTTTTGTGCTGCTGAATCTTTCAAACTTCTTTCAAATTTTGATTAAAAATCAATCAGATCTTAAATCTTCTTCAAATCTAAAAAAAGTCAAAATTCAATTAAATTTAAATAAAAAATCAATAAAATCTTAACTGAACCAAATTAAATTGAATTATAAATATTCTAAAATTATGATTAAAATAATGCCTAACAAATATCCTCACACTTAAATATTTGTTTGTTCTCAAGCAAAATAATTCAACAAAATAAGATCAATGATTAATCAAGTCAGAAGTCAATAGTTTAATATTAAAACTCTAACAACATGGAAATTCAAAAGATATGGCATTACTAAATTTGAGAAAAAGTAAGTTGACTATCCAATTTACTTCTAAAAACATCAATCTCCTTAAAATAATAATCATAAACCATTTTCATAATTCAAGTTCATGAAATTATATCAACTAAGTTATTCCTTCTTTTAATTTAACAACAGTTAGCAAAGAGTCTAAATTTATATATATATATATATATTTTTTATTATTTTTTTCTTCTTCGAGTTTTATTCCACTTTACTATATTTAGTTTGAATAACATAGATGACATTGTAAGTTATTCCTATATAGACCCAATTGACAATGACCAAATTTGTTGAATAGGAGTATAATTTAATCATAATGAAAATTAAACAAATGAAACTAAACTAAGAAAATACTAAAATAGAAAATTAGGATAGAAAAACTTATGGCAATTTGGTGTCAAGGGTCCATTCAATTTGAGTCGACCTCCTATTGATGGATTGAAATCCCATTGAAATCCAATCCTCCAAGTGGCTGAATGGATCTTCTTTAACCTTTTCAAGCTCCTTCATAATTTATTTTCCTTTCGCGAGAATAAACTTCTCCTTTCCCTTCTCCTTTCTTTTAGAACTTTGACCTGCAACATCGTAATTTTTAGATTTTTCATTAGAATCTTGTACAAAGAGTTGCCCAAAATCCCAGTAACGGTAGTCTTCAGCAGGGATTTTGTAGCCTTCATCTGAGTCTTCCTCTTCTTCCTCTGGGTCCTCTTTTTCTTCTAGGTCCTCTTCTTCTTTATCCTCCTCTTCTTTTATATGCATAAGCATATGCAGGACTAGTTGATGAATTTCATTCATCCGTTGTTTTATCTGAAGTAATTTCATCATTATTTCTCCAAGAGATATTTTTTTTTCTTTGACTGTCTTTTCTTTTTTAAGTTTTTTCCTATTCTTGATATGACTATTTAAGTTTGCTTTAGTATAGCTAATCTCGTCTTAACCATTATCGTAAAGAAAAAGAAGAAAAAATCAATATCACAAAAAAAAAAAAAAAAAATTAGAAGACGAAAATTTTATAAGAATTAGAAGAATCAAATTTTATAAGCTACCTAAGGTTATGATTCATATATAGAAGTAAAAGAAAAGTAGGTAGTTTAATCCTATTAGAATTTTAATTTTTCTTCCTAATCTTAATTTATCTTGATTTTCTAATCGCAATCTAAAATAAAAATAATATCTTAATGATTATCTATCACTTAATCTCTAAATAAATACTGTAAATAATTAAAACTGAATTATTCAATAATTTAAAGTAAATACTAGAATAATCAAATACTGAAATTCATAATTAAATAAATACTGAAATTTAAATTATCAAAATTAAAAACTATACCTCCGTACTTAAACATGACATTGTCCTCAATGTCAAAATAGAATCAATCGTAGTAGGAGACGTATCAAATTTAAACAATGTTCCACAAGCATAATAAGTTTACAATAAAAATGCATAAAATAAATAAATAAATCATGATCAATCATGCCTATCAAGGAGACCCCGGAGGACTCTGGATGTCCAGTGCACTTTCTATCTTCTCAAACCGAGCATCAGAGTGCCTGCGTATGCTTCGGAAGTTATTCTCGATTAAGTCATGAAGGGATTGAAATCGCCGTTCATTATCAATTTCCAGTTGTACTAGTCGCCGGTTAGTCTCAATTTTCATGCGCTCCAAGCGATCCTCAAGTGATGATACCGAAGATGATGAGCTTGCTCTGAATGTCTAAGAAGGAGGAGGAGGAAAAGGCTGCTGAGGAGCAGGCTCATCCTCAGACTCGTGCTCAGTGGCAGATGGTGCTGTCTCAACATCAGAAACGTTAGGTGGCATCGATCCATGACGAGCAATTCTGTGTCCCTGTCTGTCCACTAAATAATAAATTCTATCTTCACCCATAACAAAAAGTCCCATCTTTTTACAAATAGCAAGATCAACCATCTTAACTCTTACTGGAATGAAATTATAAGGCTGGTTTTGAAATCCAAAATGATACGCAATAACCGTGATCAAACCAGCCTCAACTACCTTACCTCAAACTGGTTGTCCAAGATGCTTAAAATGAGGAAGCAACCAATAGGCAGTGTTCGCTCTGTCTTTCTAGCATGTACCAAATGAAAAACAACTTTTGTTTGAAAACCTTACTGTTATCTTCTCTTCTTCCAAACAAAGTGTGGGAGATAAATCTATGCACATACTGAATCGCGTGACTACGTATCAAATTAACTTTATTCTCATTATGGGCATAGAAATTAATTCCAGTCAACTGAGACGACATCTTGTTCTCATTAAAATTCCTAGGTTTATTTTTAAGACCTTCATTATCAAATCCAAATATAACATTAAATTCAACAATAGAGAGTCTTTTTCTAACACTCATTAAATTAAATTCAATGAATTCAGGGCCTGTAGTCTCAAATGCATAGAAGGTATAAGTTAGACTACTTAAAAATTCAAAAGCTAATTCTCTATAGATAGGAACACACAACGTAGCAAATTTCCTCCATCCAATACCATCTGACAAATCAAATACAACAATTCGTAATTCTAACACATCTAATATAAACTCATCCACAAATCTAGTATCTCCTAATTTACGACAGGCGATAGAAACAAACTTATCTTTATGAGCAATGCTTTGAAATTCCCATGGTAGTTGTACAGCGGTGGCGGTCGGGGTTTAGTTCTTGGCCGAACGCGTCTCCTTTGACGTGGTCTGCCGGTATGCTTGAATTCAGGGTCCTTTGTCGTGGTCTACCAGTATGCTTGAATTCAGGGTCTGTAGTCTCAAATGCATAGATGGTACAAGTTAGACTACTTAAAAATTCAAAAGCTAATTCTCTATAGGTAGGAACACACAACGTAGCAAATTTTCTCCATCTAATACCATCCAACAAATCAAATACAACAATTCGTAATTCTAACACATCTAATGTAAACTCATCCACAAATCTAGTATCTTCTAATTTACGACAGGAGATAGAAATAAACTTATCTTGATAAGCAATGATTTGAAATTTCCCTGGTAGTTGGACAGGCAGTGGCGATGGGGATTCAATTCTTGGCCGAACGCAACTCCTTTGTCATGGTCTACCGATATGCTTGATTCTTGGCATTGGATTGATGAAAATAAAAGAAAACTAAACAAAATGATGCTTAAATAAAAGAAATCCTTAAATTTGCTAAGAAAAATGAGGGAGAATTGAGAGAAAAGGAGAGGTTGAAAGTTTTTGAAATGTAATTGAAAATGAGAAGGTTGGTTCTCGGAAACTGATTTTTATAATTCAAAGATCGGGTGCAGAAAATGGTTTCTTGAGAAACCGGGTGGAAATGGGTCAAAAACCGGGTTAGTGTTTGCTACCTGATTTTTTAAATTTCGGAGTGTAGTTCAAAACCTGGTTCGGTGGAGGAGCAAAAATGAGAAACCGGGTGCTTTTGGTTGAAAAATCGGTACCCGATTTTTCCTTCTTAGTAAAACTTTGCTCTTGGTGCGAAATCGAGTCTAGCCCAATTGCTTTCCGAGAAATCGGGTCAACCGGTTTCTGCCCTTTTTTTTTATATTACTCTAAAATGTTATAAACAAAAAATTAGCAAACAAAATTATATAACTAAATAAAAAGAATTAACTTGCTTAAAATAAAAAAAGATTAGAAAAAATAACATTTACTAATTGTGGGTTGCCTCCCAGAAGCGTTTCTTTAATGTCACTAGCTTGACATTGATGGTGTTCACTTTGCATCATCCAGATAGTAGGTCACTCCGTCGTTCCATTTGTTCCCTCCAAAGTATGGCTTAAGGTGCTGACCGTTGACCTTGAATGTTTCTGTTGCCTCGTTCTGGATTTCGACAGCTTCATGGGGAAACACTTGAACAACTCGGAATGGATCTGACTATCTTGATTTCAGCTTACCTGGAAAAAATTTAAGACGTGAGTTAAATAATAGTACGTGTTGCCTTGTCTTAAAATTGAGCTTATGTATATGCTTGCCATGCCATGATTTAGTCTTTTTATAAATTCTCGCATTTTCATAAGCCGCCATCCTTATTTCTTCCAGTTCATTTAGTTGAAGTATTCTTTTGGATCCTGCTGCCTTTAGATCCATATTTAATTCTTTGACTGCCCAATAAGCTTTATGTTCCAACTAGATCGGCAATGACGGGCTTTTCCAAAGACAAGTCGATATGATGACATGCCAATAAGAGTCTTGTAAGCTGACCTATATGCCCACAGTGCATCATCTAGCTTAAGAGCTCAGTCTTTTCTAGAATTGCTCAATGTCTTCTCCGAAATTTGTTTCAATTCCCGATTTGATATCTCTACTTGGCCATTGGTTTGAGGATGGTAAGGAGTGACAACCTTGTGTTTTACTTCATATCTTTTTAACAAGGTATTGAAGGCTTTATTATAGAAATGAGAGCCTCCGTCACTTATGATTGCTCTTGGCACTCCAGATCGGGAAAAGATAAATTTCTTTATGAATTTGATTACCACTTGAAAGTCATTCGGGGGGCTTGCTATTGCCTCAACCCATTTGGAGACGTAGTCTACTGCTACCAGGATGAATTTATTGTTGAACGAGGGTGGAAATGGTCCCATGAAATCATCAATTCCCCATACATCAAATAATTTCACTTCAAGAATGTTGTTGAGTGGCATGTCATGTCTCCTTGATATGTTCATCGTTCTTTGGCACCGATCGCATGACTCAATGAATTCCCTCGCATCCTTGTACATGGTTGACCAATAAAATCCGGATTACCAAATTTTGGCAACTGATTTTGATGTTCTCGCATGGCCCCCAATTTCTCTTGCATGACAATGCTTAAGAATATCCCTTGTCTCCTTTTCTGGCACACATCTCCTAATTAGTCCATCTCCATAGTGCTTGAATAGTAGCGGTTCATCTCAAAAGTAGTACTTCACATCAGCAAGGAACTTCTTTCTCAGTTGTGAAGATAGTTCATGTGGTACTACTTTACTCACCAAATAATTCACAATGTCTGCATACCATGGCGTTGAACTGGAGATTGCCAATAAATGCTCAACTGAAAAGTAATCGTTGACAAAATGAAAGAGAATTTCTAATATATTTTGTTTTTTTTTTTTTACACAAGAGAATTACAACATATATAGACAACAAGAATGATCAAATCCCTTAATCTTAGGGTCTAATACAGTAAGAATAATCAGGGTCTAATATCGTAAGAATAATCATATCACTTAATCCTAGGCCTAACATAGGAAGAAATACAACAATAACTACAGCAGAAATATATACAGCAATAATGAAAATCCTAGAGAGATAATCAAGGAATATACAACTATAAAAAAAGCTAAATAAGGAAAGAAGAATATGTTGACATCCCCCCTTGAATTGATGCTGGTAAGTCTAGTAGCATCAATTTGCTAATGAGAAATTTGTGTCGTTGGTGCGTCAAAGTTTTTGTAAAGATGTCAGCTATTTGAAGATCAGCAGTAAGATGAGGAAGAATGATAACACCGCGAGTAAAGGCCTCACTAATGTAGTGACAATTCACCTCTATATGCTTTGTGCGTTCATGATACACTGGATTTGCAGCTATTTGAATGGCACTAGTATTATCACCATGAAATGGAGTAGGATTAGTTTGAGGAAATCCAAGTTTGAAAAGAATGCCACGTAACCACACAATTTCAGAACAAGCTGCAGACATGGCTCTATACTCAGCCTCCGTGGAAGATTTAGAGACACAGTCCTGCTTCTTACACTTCCAAGAAATATGCACCAGCCTGTTGTAGATTTTCTAGTATCCGTGCATCTAGCCCAATCTGCATCACTATACGCAGTCAAATGAAGAGCATACCTCGTTGGAAAAAACAACCCACGAGTTGGTGACCCAATTAAGTATAGAATAATGCGATGAACTGCAGTAATATGAAGATGTCGAGGCGATTGCATAAATTTGCTAACTATATGGACAACATATGAGATATTAGGCCTTGTAATTGTGAGGTAGATAAGACTACCAACAAGTCGCCTAAATAAAAAAGGATCAGGCAAGAGCTTGCCTGAATCTTTTCAGTATTTCACATTCACCTCCATTTGTGTATCAACAGCAGTAGCATCCTTTAAACCAGCTAACTCAATGAGATCTTGGATATATTTATGCTGATTTAAGAACAAACCATGATCTCGAGAGTGTACTTCTAGCCCCAAAAAGTATGTGAGATGCCCAAGATCTTTCATTTGAAATGTATTATGCAATATATTTTGAAGCTTAGTGATCAGCCCCATATCATTACTAGTCATGATAATATCATCGACATAAACTAAGAGAAAGACCATACCAGTGGTTGTCTTATGAAAGAAGAGAGCAGAATCATATTGACTTCGTGTAAAAGAAAAGTTGAGGAGTGCTGCGAAACTTCTCAAACCAGGCTCTAAGGGCCTGCTTCAACCCATACAAAGAGCGCCTTAACTTGCAAACTTCATGAGGAGCCGTCATTGACATACTGGGTGGAAGTTTCATGTAAATCTCTTCTTTAAGATCCCCATTCAAGAAGGCATTTTTTACATCCATTTGATGTAAAGGCCAAGATTTAGAGGATGTAATAGCTAGAATGATTCTCACCGTAGTTATCTTAGCAACTGGTGCGAATGTTTCTTCATTATCAAGGCCATATTCTTGTTTATTGCCAAGAGCAACCAATCAAGCTTTGTATCGATCTAAAGAGCCATTAGACTTGAGCTTTACTGTATAGACCCACTTACTGCCAATTGGATTAACATTTGAGGACAAGAAACAATGTCCCTAGTACGATTTTGCTCAAGTGCTTGAAGTTCTGCTTCCATTGCTTGTTGCCGACGCTCATGTTCCACAGCCTGTTTATAACAAGTAGAAAACCATACCTATCAGGAGGTGTGTGAGTTCTGGAGCTTCTTCGGAGAGGTGGATCATTGGGAATTAGTAGAACAAGATCAGTTGCCTCAAGAAGATTTGGAGCAACCTCAGTGAGTCCTATAGGAGAATCAGATATGGGAGGAGTGTATCTATGATAAACATAACCAGGTTTAAATCTTTGTACTGGTGTTGACGACTCAGAAAAATGAGGTAAAATAGATAAAGAATGGAATTCTGAAGCCTGATGTGTGCTAAAGAAAAGCTAATTTTCAAAAAAAAAATTCATTCCTAGAGACACGAGTAAAACGAGCATGAGGATCATAGCAAAGAAAGCCTTTTTGGGTTCCAACATATACTAAGAAAGCACACTTGATAGATTGGGTAGTAAGTTTATTTCACTCATGTGTAGGAAGATGAAAAAAACAAACACATCCAAAAACACAGATTGAAATAATTTGGCGCATGCCCGAACAAGGGAAGGTAAGGAAAATCATTGTTTAAGTTGGGAGATGATAATCTATTAATCAAATAAACAGCAGTAAATAAAGCTTCACACCAAAAATGAAAAGAGTACAAACAATATAAAGATGACAATTATTTCTTTCAGCCACACCGTTTTGTTGTGGAGTGAAAGGATTAGTACATTGTGATATGATTCCATGAGTATGAAGAGAATATTGAAATTCATTAGATATATTCACCACCTGAATCAAATTGCAAGATTTTGATTTTGACAAAAAATTGTGTTTCAACTAAACCAAGAAAGACTTTTTTAAACACAGAGAAAACCCACTTTTAGACTGAAGAAAATATACCCAAGTAAAACGAGTGAAATCATCGATAAATGTAACAAAGTATTTGTAATGTTCATGAGAAATTACAGGTGCAATACCCCATACATCAGTATGTACGAGTTCAAAAGGTTTGGTGGTGTGGGTTTTATGCAATGGAAAAGGAAGAGTTTTGCTTTTACCAAGTTTGCAAGATGCACAATCAACAATATCATTAGAAGTCGAGTTTTTATTCTCAAGCAAACCAGATTTAAACAGGACACGAAGTACATGAGAATTAGGGTGTCCTAAACGCCTATGCCACACCTTATTTTAACATTGAACTGCATTACAAGCAACATAATTTGATCCCGGAGATGGAGAGAGAAGCAATGAAAAGAGACGTCCCACTTTAGTTCTCTTCGCGATCATCTTCCTGGACATTTGATCCAGCACAAGACAACCAGAATTTGAAAATTGAATGGTATAGTTGTTGTCAACTAAGGGCTATTTGGATCTATTTAAAATGGGCATGAAACGCTGTTTTAAAATTTAAAAAAAGCCCAACGGTTTTTGAGTATTCGACTAATTAATTCAAAACGCTGTTTTGAAACTTAAAAACAGAAAAATTTAAGCTAAATATGCCAACTTTTTTAAAAACGACGTTTTTAAAACTCTGTTTTCAAAACGTTATTTGTACCCAAACACCCTTTATTTGGCCGACAGTTATAAGATTAGTAGACAACTTAGGAGACACAAAAACATTATTTAAAGTGGCTGAAATATCACTAACAACTGTTATAGGTAAGGAATTACCATCGGCAGTATGAATTTTAAGATTTCCTTTATATTTTTGAACATTAATAGGAGGTAAGGCAATATTGGTCATGTGATTGGAAGCACCAGAATCAAAATACCAAGACTTAGGAGCATAATTTTTGTTACCTGAAATGCCTAAAGCAGAAAAGGCAGAAACTATCATTTGTTGGACCATTTTAGGAGTAATAAAAGACTGACCAGGACTAAGAGCATTCGAGGAACTAGCCACCAAGGCACTGTAGGCAGTTTCAAATTTCTTTGGCGGCCGATTGGTACATTCTTTGATGATATGCCCTGTTTTCTTACAATAATTGCAGAATTTCTTAGTATAATTAGTGGCAATTTGTCCAAACCCTTTGCAACCACAGTATTGGACGTTAGTCATATCTCTTCCTCGTTTAGATTTCCCTTGAGCAGCATAGGCAACAAGAATTGGAGTACAATTTTGAGCTTGCTGCTCTATGACAGCTTGTGTAATGTGCCGTTCTTCCCTGAGAAGGTATCCTATACAAATATCCAATAAAGGAACTGAATCTCTGTTCATTAGGTTGGACTTGATTGCTTCAAACTCCCCCCTGAACTTCATTAAAAACTGGTCACGCTTGCTAGTCTCATGGACACTTTGGATAGTAATGAGTCCTTCAGGAGGTACACTTGCATACACAATATCGGTGTACTCAGCCCAAAGATTCCCAAAGTAAGAATAAAACTCTTGGATTGACATACTCCCTTGACTAAGTTGACTCAACTCGAGTTCCCATTGAAACCTTCATGTTGCTTTGGTCGTAAACTTTCTTCAAGTAACCCCACATTTCTCTAGAGGTCTTATAAGGCTTGAGATTGAGAAGGATGGCGGGTTCCACACTTCCAAGGATCCAAGACATAATCTGAGCATCCTTCACCTCCCATTTTACATATTTCTCCTTCTCCCTCTTGCTATCAGGTGCGGGATCTATCTCATCAATATGACCCCATAATTCCTTTCCCTTGACAAAGATCCGAAATTGGAATGCCAGGCAAAATAGTTCTTGCCATTAAATTGAACAACAAAGTGTTCAAATTGTTCCAAAGACATGATTCAACCAGAAACAAGAACTAAGTTATCAAGTCCAAGAAAACAGAATAGAAGAACGTGAGAAACCAGGAACAAAACACTATGATCTCAGAGATAGACAAGGAACCAGACAAAAGATAAAATGATCTCAGAGTTTTAGCTCTGATACCATGACTATATAGACAACAAAAATGATTAGATCCCTTAATCTTAAAGTCTAATATAGTAAGAATAATCATATCCCTTAATCCCAGGCCTAACATAGGAAGAAATACAGCAATAACTACAGCAGTAATGAAAATCCTAGAGAGATAATCAAGGAATATACAACTATAAAAAAAAGCTAAATAAGGAAAGAAGAACATATTGATAATCGTTAACTAGCAATTCTTCTTTTACTTCTTCCTTGTTCTCCAATCTTGAAAGATTGTCTGCGACCACATTTTCTGAACCCTTTTTATCCTTAATGTCTAAGTCAAACTCTTGCATAAGCAAGACCCATCGAATGAAAAACAGCTTTGCATCCTTTTTCTTCATTAAGTATCTGATAGCCGTGTGATCATTAAACACGATCACTTTTGATCCCACTAAGTATGACCTAAATTTGTCTAATGCAACAATGATTGCGAACATCTCCTTCTTAGTTGTGGTGTAATTCCTTTGAGCTTCATCCAACACTTTGCTCGCATAGTAAACCACGTCGACTTTCTTATCTTTCATTTTGCATAGTGCTGCTTTTATTGCAAAATCACTCGCATCGTACATGATCTCAAAAGGGAGGTTCCAATCCGGTAGTGCTATTATTGAAGTCGAAGTCCAGGCTTGCTTTAACTTGTTAAAAGCATTCAAACACTCTTGGTTAAAATCAAATATAACATCTTTATTTAACAAATAACTAAGAGGTTTGGTTATTTTAGAAAAGTCCTTAATTAAGCGGCGATAAAAGCCCGCATGACCAAGGAAGCTCCTTACTCCCTTTACATTGATGGGTGGTAGGAGTTTTGCAATCACCTCTATCTTTGCTTTGTCCACCTCAGTTCCTGCTTGTGAGATCTCGTGTCCTAACACAATGCCTTCTTGTACCATGAAATGACACTTTTTCCAATTTAATACCAGGTTAGTTTCTATTCAACGCTCTAAAACCTTGGTCAAATTCGATAGGCAATCATTGAAGGAGGATCTATACACTGTAAAATTATCCATGAACACTTCTATTTTTCCAATTTAATACCAGGTTAGTTTCTATTCAACACTCTAAAACCTTGGTCAAATTCGATAGGCAATCATCGAAGGAGGATCTATACACTGTAAAATTATCCATGAACACTTCTATGGTTTTCTCAACGAAATCTGCAAAGATTGTCATCATGCAACGTTGAAATGTCACTGGCGCATTGCATAATCCAAAAGGCATTCGTCTATAAGCAAAGATACCGTATGGACAAGTGAAGCTGATCTTCTCTTGATCCTCAGGTGTTTAGAAACCTGGAAATATCCTGAAAAATCATTTAGATGCGTTGCTCACAAGCCTTTTAAGCATTTGATCGATGAATGGAAGTGAAAAATGGTCTTTGCGGGTAGTATTGTTTTATTTTCTATAATCAATGCAAACTCTCCACCCTATTACTGTCCTAGTAGGAATCAATTCATTATTCTCATTTTCAACTACAGTGATCCCACTTTTCTTAGGTACCACATGCACTGGACTAACCCATGAACTATTTGAAATTGGATAGATAATTTCAGCATCAAGCAACTTAGTCACTTCAGCCCTAACTACATCTTTCATGTTAGGATTTAACATTCTTTGATGTTCAATAATAAGCTTATGGTTTTCTTCCATTAAAATCTTATGCATGCAAATAGATGTCTTGTTTTCTCTAAGACATCTCAATGTTTTCTCTAACTGAATTTCATTTACATTAACATTCAAAATAACAGGTAAAGTTTTATTAGAGCCAAGAAATGCGTACCTTAGATTTGATGGAAGCGGTTTCAATTCCAGAATTGGCGCTTGCTCAATTGAAGGTAGAGGTAGTGATCCACCTTGACCTAGTTCTTCATAGCAAAACCTCCTCTGATATGGAATAGAAACAAGTGCTTCCAGTGCATATGCACATTCGGCTATCTCCGCTTTCTCATCTTTTGTTGATCCACTTTTTCACCAAGCAAGCTTCAAAAGGGTCTATAAAATATACCTTCTCAAATACCTCTTGAACTAACTCATCAATTACATTAATGTTGAAACAACTGTCAGTGAAGTTAGAATATTTAGCCGCTTTTTCAATATTGAACTCCACTTTCTCATCACCCACTCTCAATGATAGCTTCCCTTGCTTACCATCTATCAAGGCTCTTGCTGTTGCCAAAAATGGTGTTCTAAGAATGAAGAAAACTTCCACATCCTCATCCATATCTAACACAACAAAGCCCACTGGAATGTAGAATTTCCCTACTTTCACCAACACATTTTCTATAGTTCCAACTAGATACTTGACTGATGTGTCTGCAAGATGCAATGTCATTCTGGTCGATTTCATTTCTTTGAAGCCCAATTTTTCACTAATTGAGAGTGGCATTAGACTTATACTTCCACCGATCACATATTGCTTTTTTTAACTCTGTTTCTCTAATGGTGCATGGTATGGAGAAACTCCCAAGATCCTTAAGCTTCGGTGGAAGCTTATTCTGAATAATATCACTACACTCCTCTGTTAGTGCTACTGTAGTGTCCTCTTCCAATTTTCATTTGATGGACAATAATTCCTTAAGAAACTTAACATATGTAGGCATCTATGCAAGAGTCTCTGCAAAAAGAATATTTATTTGTTGTTTGAACACTGCAAAAATTTCTCATATTGCTTGTCCAACTTGTGTTTTTCCAACCTTTGAGGAAACGGAATCGGTGGGACATATGATTGAATCTTTGACATTTCAGGCATCTCATCTTTCTTCTCTTCTTTATTCTCTTCACTAAGAATCATTTCCATGCCGAGATCTTTCTTTGGTTCCCTTTCTCCTAGTTTTTTTCCACTTCTCAATGTAATAGCATTACATTGCTCCTTCGGATTAACTTCTGTGTTACTGGGTAGTGAATCCTGACATCTATTGGATACTAAATTAGCCAGTTGTCCCATCTGCACTTCTAGGTTTTTTATTGTCGATGCTTGATTTTGAAATGCTGAATCAGCTCTATTCATAAAATCAAATGTCAACTTGGCTAAAGTTGCCACTATATTTTTCAAGTTAGACTTCTTCTCCCGCGGTTGCATCTGATTTCTTTGTTGAAAACCCTGTAGTTGAAATGGTATTGATGGCCCTCCTTGATTTCTTTGCATCGAAGGATTCAGCTGGTTACTATGATTGCTCCATGAAAAATTTGGATGATTTCTCCGCCTAGGATTGTATGTGTATATGTAAGGGTTGTTCTCCTGAACTGGTTGTCTATTAAAGTTCGACACATACTGCATTTGTTCTATAGGGTGGGACACTGCTGATGCATGATTATCTCCACAATTTTCGCAACTCAATAAAGTGTTAGAGATGGTGTTGACTTGGCCATTGCTATTGTTCCCTAGCATTTGAAAGAGTGCATCAAACTTGGCGTTGACCATAGCCATCTGATCCACTTCATAAACCCCAGCAGCTTTCTTTGAATGACTCCTTTCATTTGCCCATTGGTGATTGTTTGAAGCAATTTCTTTTATAAGTTGATATGCTTCGTCCGTTGTTTTATTGATTAAGGCCCCACCAGCAGCTGCATACAGGGTTATATGAATGGTCTGTGATAACCCTTTATAAAAAGTTTGCATCAGAGTGTAATTATCTATATGATGGTTCGGGTATCTCTTCTGCAATCCTTTAAATCTATCCCAAGCCTTGTAAAGAGATTCTCCTTCCAGCTGTCCGAAATTGGGGATTTCATTCTTGAACTAAGCAATCTCCAATTAGTGAAGTAGTCTTATGTATGATTGTTAAGCCAATCCTTAGCCAGGTCTCTCAATGAGAAGGAGAACAACATCATCATAATGGCTTCATCTGAAACACCATTAATCTTCACTGTGTTGCAAAGCTCCTCAAAGTTGGATATATGCGCATTGGGATCTTCAAGTGAACCCCCTCCGAATTGCTTGTTAGACACCATGTTGATGAGTGTAGGGTCCAACTTAAAATTGTTGTTGTTGATAGCCGGTCTGGCTATGCTTGATTGTGCCCCATTCAATTTCGACAACACGTAGTCTCTTAGGATCTGGGCTTGTGGTTGAAAATGAACCGGAGGTTCATGTATATTTGGTTGCATCCCGTTCCCTTGTCCGTTTATTTCAGCGGCCGCCGCTTCAGCTACTCTTAAATTTGCCATGTTATTTCTTTCTTGTTGCTTCTTTTGCCTTGCTTCCTTCCAATTCTTTTTGCACTATTATTTGATTTTTGGATTCAATGGCTCAAGGTTCACTAATTCAGACCTTCACATAAACTTCTGCAATTCAAATCACAGTTAAGCAAAAAGTATTAAAAACTAAGTAAAGGGTCTAAATAAATAAATAATATATCTTGTATTGATGTTGACAAAAATTTTCGCCTCTCCGGCAACGGTGACAAACTTATTGGGTGTTTCGTAGATGTACAAATCATTTATGCAAATTATAGTGTGTGAGTGAGTGTCGTGTCCCTAGAGTGGGGCAGTCAAGTACCAAAATTAAGTATTTTTAAATTATTTAGACAGAAATTATAATTGGTTGATGAATTGAAAATTAAACCAATATCTGAAAATTAAAAACAAAGAAATTTTGAGTTTTATAAATTTAAGTAATTTTGAGTTTTAAAAATTGATTGTCCAAAATATCAAATTAATGAATTAACTGCTCCACACTATTGTAATCCTCTCTCAAGCAACTACAAAACACTTACAATAATTCAATGTCTACTCTCCTGATCATCTAGTTAATATAAGCTCATGAAGTTCCTTAGCAATTTTTAATCCCCAAAGTGTGTCCCAAATTCTTGGCAACTCAATCCCTTAAGTTATTAATTCTATGTACTAATGATATATTTCATCTCTCAATCCATCATACACTATCTAAGATATTGTTCAATAATGGTTAATTACTAAACAATTATAATTCTAAATCAATAAATTAACAATTTCACTATAAGCGCAAGACAATCAATCAATCAATATCAGAATAATAAAATTAACAATTAACTACATCTAAATTCTAGTATAAAGAGATTAGCTACTCATAATTGATATAACATTCATAAATTTTATTGAAAAGGAAATAGAATTCAACATGCTATAATTCAGATTTGATTTAGAAATGAACTCTTGATAATTCAAACTTAATCCAACTTGATTACTCTTCAAATCTAGATAGCTCTATTTCTTCAAGTTTTTTCTCCCTTAAAATACTTGGAAAAAATCTCTCCAAAAACTCCCCTCAAAAACTTTGCTCCTAAAGTAAAAAACATTCAAGTTTTTATATTCAAAAATTAGCTGAAAACAAAAAAATCGGGTCATTGCTAACCAAAAATTATGTACTAGTTTTTGGTGCCGAGTCTCGGGCCACTTTTTTTACTCCGAAAACCGGGCGGTGGGTTCAAAAACCAGTTCAACTTTCTCAAAAACGGGTTCTGATTTTTGTGCTACTGAATCTTTCAAACTTCTTTCAAATTTTGAACAAAAATCAATCAAATCTAAAATCTTTTTCAGATCTAAAATCTTTTTCCAATCTAAAAACAAATCAAAATTGAATTAAATTTAAATAAAAAATCAATAAAATCTTAATTAAACCAAATTAAATTGAATTAAAAATATTCTAAAATTATAATTAAAATAATGCTTAACAAGTTCATATCCCATGCTAGTTATAGAGACGATGTTCTTCTATACATTTGTTGTGTACAAGACATCTATTAGCAACTACATACGATTATAAGGGTCAATCAAAGTGAATTCAATAGCTTGAGCAACAATACTTGCTCAATTGCTTAGGTTTAAGACCACTTCACCTTTTTCCAAAGCTTCTAATGCTTGTCATTTCCTGCATAGAAGCACAAATATGTCAACTTGCACTGATATCAAGTATCCAAGCATCTGATGAACCATATGAGGTATTGAAAATGGATGAACAATTGAAAGTCGTACCTTTCAAAGGCTTTCCCCTCCGTTTGCGCTTATTATTGCCTTAATATACTCCAAATAGTTGGGGCAATTCCTTCTTTAATGTCACAATGGAAACACTTTTCACTGTCATTAGGAGTTGCCTTTGTGTATCTCTCCTTGCTTATCCCACCCCTAGGCTTGAGCTTGGGACCCTCCTTTTGCATTTCTTCTTATTAGTCTAACTAGACGAAGAGGAAGAGCAACTTACTTTCCCTTACCTCCATATCATTCTGGATGGTGACTAGCCTATTGTGTAGCTCGATGAGAATACAATAGCAAAAGATTTCAAAGGCTCAATGAATTTAACAACCTAAACTAGTAATTAACATTGAATTACATCCCAACTAATAAAAGAAGAAATATTACATGCCCTTCAAAAAATCATACATTATGATCTCTCAAGTCCATGATCAACCATGCATGCATCCATACACAACATTTTTATGATACTTCTGAAAATGTTCCAAATTTAATTTTAAATATTGCATATTTTAAATTCCTTTCATTGGAATCATATCTCAAACTCTACTTTTGTTTGATTGAAAATTAGGCTCAAGATACTTTTAGAGGACTAACGACATTTGTCCACTTTGTAACTGACGTGACAACTTTTATTACATACAATACCAAGGTGTTACGCTCGTGATAACTTGTTTATGCTCATGAAGTTATCTACTGCCTTAAATGTTGTAATTAAATCAAAAGGAAATGGCCGTGATATTCTTTGTCACACTTGTTAAACTGTTTCAACTTGTTTTAACAAGCGAGCATAAATGTCTACGCTTCGTTGGAACAACCTCGTTTTTTTTTAAGCACTGACAATATTTGCCTTGGCTTTTCAAACAATCTCAATTCGTCCTAACATGCATAGACAACATTATTCTTCGCTTCGCGAAAGCATTCTTAATTTATTTTTCCGCCGCCTCAATCTTATCGAGAACAAAAATACAGAATTTGTCTTGCTTCATCACACGACCTTGACTCTATCTTGACAAGGAAAAGAAGATAACCTTTGTCTCTTGAATGTTGAAAATAAATTTTCAAGCAATTGAAAGTCTCAAAACAATACCTACACGAATTTTGTACATAAATTAGTTGGCTCTAATACCATTCTTGGGATTCGTGTCGTTTGTATGTTGAACAACTTTTGTGTTTGAAATAATTTTTCAATCAATCGATCGAAAGTCTCAAAACAATTCATAAAAGGGTTTGTACGTAAATTAGGTGGCTCTAATACCATTGTCGGGATTCGCCGCGACAGGCAAGGTAAGTAAGGCGCAACAAAGTGAAATTTCGAAAATTCTGACTTGCATCAGGCAAGCACATGACCTTGCAATCAAGTAATCAACTAATTTAAGTACAAAACACATGTAAGAAGAAAAAGAGGTCGATAGCACAAAAACTACTTTACCAATTCATTTGGGAACTCCTTAAATGTGAAACCTCTAGTAGGACCACACATAGCTTCACCAGTCGAGCTTCCTTAATGCTTTGAGTGTGTGTGAATTCCCTCTTGAGTAGGACCAATGTGATTCAAGAACTCCCCACAAGTTCCTTGTTATTTTGGACTTGATCCTCAATGACATATCTTCGCAAGCAATAAGATCTTTCATAAAGAACTTAACAAGAAATGGAAGAAGAAGAAGGATGGATATGGAAAAGAACATTTATTCTCTTCTTACTCTCTCTTTCTACTTTTCTCTTGAATTTGTTTGCAATAAGAAGATGCAAAAATTTTGAGAATGAACAAACCGTTCATTACAACTGAATTGCTATGTACTTTCTCTTCATCCTCTTCCCTATTATATGCTTCCCTTTTACTTGCAGACTCCTTATTGTCAAGTGAGAGAAAAAGAACAAGATATTATTTGCATCCTTTTTATCTCTGATGAAGCAGTATGAAATTACTACTTTAGCCCTTAGTGAATATTCTCTACAAAAATCACATTTGTGAGCTGGGCCACTACTTGAACTAATTAAATCACCAAGTCCGAGTATGATTAAATGTGGGTTGGGCTAACATCACATATAAAACCCAATTTAGTACAAAACCTTTCCAATTTAGCCCTATTTATACAAATTAAAGCTTAATTGATAAGAACCCAATGTGAATCAAATTTAGGAGATACACTAGGTGCGTCGTAAATTTAATTAGATGTCTGATCCTATTATCTGTAATCAATTAATTAAACACTTTAATTAATTATCATGGTAATAGTTTTGATTCGATCAATAAATGTTATATGGTGTGTAATTCATGTCCTAATTAGCAATATAATTGAGAATATTTTTCTCTATTAATTGTGAGATCCCCTATTTCACGGTTAATTCCACAAATCACATGTAACAACTAGCATAACATATCATGACTTTCTGATTAAGAATGTATGTTCATAAAATATGAATTTCCATGATTGATCATTTAAAATATTTTATGGACCATTGATTATAATTACTATACACTTTAATCCCTCCATTACAAAATCCCGATCTCAACCTAGGCCTACGACTGACATGTCTAAACCATCTCAATTTATTTTCTTTAAATTATCCTTAATGCTAGCTACTCCAACTTTTCTCTAATACGTTCATTTCGAATACGATCCATTCTAGCATGTCCATGCATTCATCTCAACATTTTCATTTCAATAACACACATCTTAGAGATGTGTTGCCCTTCCATTGCCCAACACTCGCTATTATACATAATAGCAGGCCTTATTATTGTATGATAGAACTTTTCTTTTAATTTGAGTGAAATTTTACGATTGCATAGAACTCCCGTGATAAACTTTCATTTCAATCATCCAGTTTTTATTCATGGCTAATATCTTATTCACGCCCTCCATCTCCTTGGAGAATTGAGCCTAGATATTTAAAATGAGTATTTTGGGACAATACTCCTTCATCCAAACTAACTCCCTCGTTATCCTCAGTTCGGTCTTCGCTAAACTTGCAATGCATGTATTTCTTTTTTGTTCTACTTAACCTGAAACCCTTAGACTCCAAAGTGTTCATCCACAACTCTAATTTCTTATTAACTCCCTCTTGTGTTTCATCTACTAGTAGAGTGTCATCTACAAATATCATGTTGTATATGCTTTAATAATTCATCCATAACTAAAGTAAAGAGATAAGGGCTCATTGCAGATTCTTAATGCAACTAACTGATATAGGAAAGTCTCTTGAGTCTTCTCCGATTGTGTGAACACTATTCATCGCTCCATCATACATGTTTTTCAAAACTTGTATATACCTAATTGATATCCCCTGCGTTTTATTGCCCATCATAAAACTTCTCTTGGAACTCTATCATAAACCTTTTTTAGGTCAATGAAAATCATATGCAAGTTTTTCCTCGCATCTCTATATTTCTCCATCAAGCTTCTAATGAGAAAAATCTAGTTAACCAAGTTACTCTTATATCATCCAGACATTTCCATACTTCAATAGGAATTCCATTGAGGCCACATGCCTTCCCAACTTTCATCCTCTATAAAACCTCCTTAACCTCCGAAAATCTAATCATTCTAGTAAATGTCACATTCTTCTCTATAGTCATGTAGTTTATGTTAATCATGTTACATTTTAGTAGTCTCTTGTACCATTCCCTTTTAGTCTTCACTACCTTTTGTATTTCCTCATTCCACTACCACCGCTCTTTTGAGGGTGGGTCATGTCCTTTAAACTCTCCCAAAATTTTTCTAGTTATTTTCCTAATCTTTAAAGCCATGTCTATCCACATAGCATTAGCATCCATGTCTAATTTCCATGTTTCCTCCCTGAGGAGATCGTTCTTAAACATCACCTGATTCGCCCCTTTTAGTTCCCACTACTTCATTCTAAATGTCGTACTATTGCTATACCTCCTTATCCTTCTCATGATTTTGACATCGAGGGATCACTTTGTAATCCTTGCATAGAATACGATTTGTCTTTCTTGTGAGAAGAAAGTCGATTTGACTTCTATTTTGCTCACTTTTAAAAGTCAACAAGATATTCACGTTTTATAAAGTGGGTATTTGCTATGATTAGATCATAAGCCATAGTAAAATCAAGTATGTTTGTCCCCTCTCATTTCTCATACCGTAGCCAAAACCTACATACACCTTATCATAACCCTGTCAATCACCTCTTACATGTCCATTTAAGTCTTCACCGATAAAAATATTTTCTTTATTTGGTATACCTTACATAAGGTCGTTCATATCCTCCCAAAACTTTTACTTGCTTATGCCATCTAATCCAATTTGTGGGGCATGTATACTAATTATGTTCATCACTTCTCCTTCAACGACAAACTTAATAAAGATAATTCTATCTCCTACTATTCTCACTATTATGTAATTCTTCAGCGTGTAAACTTATAGTTGGGCAGTTAATGAGTTCCACTTTATGAGTTTTTCTAAAGTTCTAATTATAGTAACTAAGAGTGTAACCCCTCACTTTACCACTATATCTTTTATTGTCTTGTTTAGAATGATACTCACTCCATTCTAATTCCTCTTATTTCTTGTATACCATAATTTATAGCTTGAATTATCCACTTTTTTACTTTTTTTCTCTTACCTATTTCATCTCATGAATGCAAGCCATATTAACTCTTAACTACTGCAATCAAAATTGTCCCTTTAAACTTCTGCTGTAGAATAAACTTCATCATACACTTGGCTTAACTTTTGGATTCATCTACAAAAAAATCTTATGACAAAAAGAACAAATAATGCATAACTTCTAGACTCGTCTACAAAAAAAATCTTCATGATAACAAAAACAAGGAAGCTATGGCAACAACCTAGGTGTTAACAATCTTTGAGTAAATGGCTGAATCCCATTCCCTTTGCTTTCATTCCAATAAATAATAATCTATACAATATATTTTTGGTAACAGAATAAATATTCCTAATCTGAATATATCAGCTATTACATGAATGAAGACAATATATTTACATTTAATACAAGAGCTAATTTAGGAACTAAATGAGGAGCTAAATTGGAAGCAGCCAATAAAGGCAAATCTCAATAATAACTGTCTAAATATAATCTTGATTAATATCTGCCTAATTATAATTTTAACTAATATTCTTGATTGATATCTGCCTAATTATAATCTTGATTGATATCCCCCCTCAAATTGATGCGGACTGATCAAGAAGCATCAATTTGCCAACAAGAAATTGATGACGATGCCGAGAAAGAGCCTTAGTAAATATATCAGCTGTTTGATCATCAGAAGATATATGAGGAAGAGAAATAATACCAGTATCATAAGCTTCTCGAATAGAATGGCAGTCCACTTCAATGTGCTTTGTGCGCTCATGAAAGATAGGATTAGCCGTAATCTGAATAGCACTAGTGTTATCCGCATGAAGAGAAGTAGACT
>CANXYC010496156.1:0-11906 GCA_948193065.1 Aleurites moluccanus
GAGCAAGTAATGGCCAACACTGAATCCTGCTGCAGTCAAAGCAAAAATTTCTGAAATTTCCAAACTTCTCATTAAAATTTTAAAATTCTCCAAACAAAATAAAATTGATAATTACACTTCAAAAATGGCAGATATTACAATAACTTCATTTTAGGGTTTCAAAATTAGGAAAATTTGTTTATTGCATCAATTGATGCAATTAAACTATTTACCCAATCCTATTATCATCAAATTAACTTAATTAAACCATTAAAACTAACTAACAAACAATTTATTCAAATTACCTCTTTTGGACAAAATCCACTTTGAAGAAATTCTTAATTTTTCTTGATTTTCTATGGCTAATTTTGATAGATTAGTATTTATATGGTTTTAGTTTTAGGTTTTCTACAATTTCCTTTCACAAATCAATGGAAGAAATCAAATGGAAGAAGAGAAAATTTGCTATGGGTGGGAAGAACACAAATCAGAAAATTTTTGTCTAAGTCTTACTTTTATAGTAAGACAAAATTGGCAAATTATCCTTTTGATCCTTTAATTTTCCAAAATTTGCTTTTGGTCCTTTTTCGCTCGGTAATTTATTCCGATAATTTCATCGAGAATTGGAATTGAAAGTGAATATTCAAACATCTTATTTTTATTAATACTAATTAATAAAAATAGTTTCAAAGCCGTTCTGAAACTCAGACTGTTGAATTTTTACTATTCACCGAAAGTGCCCTTTATTTACGATTTTGCCATTGCTTATTTTATCAGTGTTCTTAAACATTTTTCTCATATTTCTTTTTACTGTACTAATACATTAATTTACATTATCATTTACCCTCAATCCAAATTCAGAAATTCATCCGTTGACCATACCGCTATTTTTCGGCAGCGACATCGGTACCGACGATTTTCGAAATAATTTCTCGTTTTCGCTCTAACTGATTTTCTAAAATTATCATTTAGTCATTTTGATAATTTTAATCTATATACTAAGAACTTTATTCACTAAAACCTGTTATGTATTTATAGGGTATTACATCAAGTGAGTAGGCCTATCATTTATAATATCAAATTGGGTTTCAATTCAGGATTCACAATTACAATGAATCGAAGATGCAATATGAATTTCAATATGTTTAATGAATAAATTAAAAGGTTTAATGAACAATCTGAAGCAATAGTAAAACAATGGAGGTTATATAATGATTTGGCTATTAAAGGTATCAATCAAGGAAATATTAACAACTTCAATTGGATTCAATTTCAAGCAAAATGACATATACATTACTCACCTTTCTAACTCTAGCTCCAAGTTCTCCAACACTTCACTTTTAACACAATCAAAAGGAATGGTCTGCTACTTTGTCTTCTTCTCCTATATCCTTTGTATTTACAAAGCCAATTCAAATGTTTTAGTACTCAATTTATCTTAATTTTATGCAATAGGAATCAAATTGTAACTATCCCTCTCAAAACCTAAAACTTGATTTATGGTAGCCTAGATTCCTTTGTTAATATTTCTAGTTATACTCATTCAATTGCTTCAATTCCTCCTTGTAATTAAACTAGACATATGAGAGCTTAACATACTAAAAATTCATATTTTTCTAAGCTCTATACAAATTATAGTGAATTTTCTAATTTTACCTTAAATCCTGAAATCTGTCCTGTAAATTCTACCCGAACAACATCTATTATTTCATTCATAACTCAATGTATAATTATCCAAATGATGTTCTATTTTTAATGAAATTTGTTAAGACATAGGGAAATATTTTTCATGTTTTGAGTTTTCTTTGATTTTGACCTTAAGGTCCTAAAAAATGTAAAACACAGTAGGGTTTCTCAGTCTAAACCCTAACCCAAGCCAGCAATATTCAATAACTCATATCTCTTTACACAACATGAATTTGACAAAATTTCCTTAAAGGAATATTTTCCATATATATCAATAACTTTTTTGCTTTGTATAATTTTCAAAATCTAAATCTAAAGTTCTGAAAACTAGCCTCTAACTTTCTGTCAAGATATAGAAATTTCAAAATTTCAAAATTTCAAAAATTTACTTCTAACTTATCTTCCTTTCACTACCTAAACCTCTAATCTATCACTAAACATTATAAAATTAAATTATAAAGCTAGATAAGAGTATTACCTCTTGGAGACTTCAAAGAATTTTTCTTTAGCTTTTAGTAAGATTCTAACAAAATTGATGAAGAAAGGAATGTTAGTTGATGGAAAGCTTATGACTTATGGAAGATTAATTTATGGAAGAAGATATGAGCAAATTTTTTTTGAAGAAAACCCCCCTTAAATTTCGGCCAACTATGAGAAGATGAAGAATTTTTTGTTCTTTTATATATATTTATATAAATTTATAACCAATTAGGATTTTGAAAAAAAGAAATTAAAAAAAAATAAAATGGAATGAATGAAAACTAAATTTGGGTGAAGATAAATTTAAGAGAGAAAAAATAAATCTCAATTTTCTTGGTGGTGTGGTTGGCAACCTAGCCATTTTTTGATTATTTTATTATTTTTTTAATTAATCAAATTAACTTTTTAATTTATCTCTCAAAATTTATCAAATTACCATTTTTCATTTCTTGTTCTTCTATTCACTACTTAAGCATATAAGTTTTACCAATTTCACTCAATTCTATTTTTAATTTATTCATTATTCATTAGATTTTAGAGATGTCAAGAAAAATTAGATAAAAGACTTACTTGAAATTTACTAAAAATCGAATACTGGAGGGTGTCTAATCTTAGGTTTTCTATGTTTTCCTTTTTAAGTCTTTTAATTGATTTAATTAATTAACACTCTTTTTAACTTCGTTTAATCCCCTAATTATTTTCCTTGATATATTAGGCTATCTAATTAAGGTGTCTCATAATCATTTTTAAGTAATGTACTTTTTAAATTTTATAAAAATTGAACTACCAATACTTATTTTTTAAACTATCCTTAATCGTTTTATAATTTAATTAGGGTTATTACATAAAACCTAGTGAATTTGTCATGATATGATTTGACATATGATCGGTATTAAGGAACGTAAAAGTTTAAAATTTTCAGAGCCCATAGCCTGAATTATCAAATCAAATAAAAAACTATAATAATTCATACGTATTCATCACAAATCAAGGACTTTGAGCTCACCTGTTAAGTATAACCTGTGTATAATCATATTACTACCACTCATAGTTATAGTCTCAATAATTTCACGATATCATCAGGTTCTTGCTTAATATAAAATCTCAAAATATACGTAAGGAAGTTCAGCTATTCTTTATATCATCACTAATAATTATCCTTACTGTTATATATATATAATACGGTACAATTAATAGTTAAATATAATATCCAAATATATATAAAAATAAATTCCACTATCAGAGGAGAAATATATGGATAACTCAACAAAAATAAATTTTTTCTAGGGCTCAACATGTAACCTGAAAAAATAAGGGGGACAAGAGTGAATACCTCAACTCAGTTAATGATATTATCCAATATATAATTCTACTATCATATAATCATCCTAAATATATCAACACTCATGTATTATACTAAATAGACAAATAATTACCTAATCATCTGATGATAGAAATTAGATGATAGGAACCACGTTAAACCTCAATATGAGGAGTCAACCCCCTATCAAGCTCAATAAATAAAAAATATCATCTCTTAAAAATCAATACATAGGACTGCAATTGTCACTAGATTAAGCCATGCGTGGTAGCAACACTGAAAGTGAGTAACCTATAATCATCATATACCATTCACAACTCATCATATTTCAATCAACATAATATCCTCAAAATTATAATCATAATCCTTTATGGTCTTATGTCATTCTAATTACATCCAAACATTCACAAATAATATGCAACATAATTTATAATGTAATAATAGCAATCAAGTGTCATGATATATGTGTGCATTCATAGTGCATAATTATATACATATATATACATATACTAAATGCAATTGCATGAGAGATATAAAACATATTAGACAGCATCAATTACAAACTTGATGGAATTTAAACTAGACCTCGTTTAAATATCGATTGTCTAGTGACTAAAATGTCTCAAACACCTAAAAGGTTCAATAGATGAAATATATATCATAAATATAAACAATTTGAACTTTATCTTTTAAACTTCTAACTAAATAACTTTTAAGATTCTGCCAAAATTTCGACAGAATCTACTCTATATTAAGATAATTTTCCCCCCGAAATAAGAAGAATTAAACACTTTTAAATAGTCCTCAAGACTCATAATAAAAGATTACTACACAAAAGTAACACAATTGACCCTTTTGTACCTTGAAATTAGAAAATATCCCAATTGTCTCAACTCATTAATAATATATGATCTAATCATAAAATATAATTTAAAAGTAAAAAATATTATTTAAAAAAAATTATATATTAATTTAAATTTTTTAAAAAGAATTGTCAATAACTATAAATTTTATTTTTTAATAAAATTTTTCATCTTTAAAAATTTCTTTAGTAGCTTGTAAAAAGTTATTCCCTTTAATATAACTAATTATTCATTATCAATCCTCGAAATTGTACATAACAATCATAAACTAAAAATTCATTAAAATTCTTTAATTTTTTTTATTCAAGCATAGAAACATTCTATTTAATAATGGAAACATCGTACTGAATAATAAGACAAGTTACGAAAAATCGATACCAATTTTCGAACGAGCTCGAAAGTGCATATATTTAAATATACCATTAGAATCATAAGCTGGAGAAGTATAGAAAATATTTATTAAAATTAAATTGGAACAAAAAGGTAAATAGTTATGAGTTACTGGGTTAAAACACGATTACTTGAAGTGTCAGGGAGGAAATTATAAGTTCCAGAAATCTAATTAATATAAATACCTTCTATTTCTTCTTTCCCATTCATTTTTCTTCTTCTTCCTCCTCCTCAACTTCTTGGTCGAATCCACCTCTTCCAAATTCTTTCAAAGAAACCAAAGGGAAATTGTAATAACCCTAATTAAATTCTAAAATGATTAAAGATAATTTTAAAAAATGAGTATCGATAGTAAAATTTTATAAAATTTAAAAAGTGTATTAGTCAGAAATGATTATGGAATACCTAAAATTAGATAAATAATGAGTGAGTTAAAAATAGAATTAAGTGAAATTGATAAAAATCTAAATGTGTAAATAGTAAATAGAAAAACAAGAAGAAAATGTCAATTTTGTAATAAAAAAAAAATAAAAGTAAAAAAGATAATTTGACTAATAATTAAAAAAAAATTAGGGTGGGGTAGCCGGCCATATGGCTTCTCCCCTACCAAGTTAATTACAATTTCTTTTACAAATTCATCTTCCCCAAAATAGGTCTCCATACATTCCAATTTCATTTCTTTAAATTTTTTTTTTCTAAATTTTTAATTGGTCATATAATTATATAAATAAACACTTTGTGAATTAAAATTTTACCATCTTCTTCTCCACTCATTCTTTGGCCAAAACCCTCTAGCCATTTCTTCAAAACAAAAAAAAAAAAAATATTCAATTCTCCTTAATCAAATTAACAACGTCTCACCTCCAATTTCAAGCTTCCTCTTCTCATCAAGTTTTTGAATTTTTGTTGGAATCTAAAGGAAATTTTCAAGAGCTTCAAAAAGGTAACATCTTTAAACTAACTCCATAATTTAATTTAGTGACCTTAATTAGTAGATTAGAGATTAAATTAGTGAAAGAAGGATAAAGTTAGAAGTAATTCTTAGAAATTCTGAAATTCTGAATCTTGAGAGAATTTTGGAAGCTAATTTTCAGGATCTTAGAATTAGATTTTGAAAATTTTTGAAACATGAAAGTTGTAGATATATATGTGTAGAATATATTTATTTAGAAATTTTTGCCAAATTCTTTCTGTGTAAAGATATATAAGATGCTGAGTATCACTGACTCGGGTTAGGATTTGGATTATTAAACCCTACTGTTTCTTATATTTTTGAGAATCTTAAATTCCAAATTAAATAAAACTCAAACACAAAAATTGTTCCCTGTGTCTCATATAAATTTTAGTGAAAACAAAACATCATTTGGATATCCACACATTGAGATATGAATTAAAAAAATGGGTTGCTTGAATAGGATTTGCAAGATAGATTTCAGGATGCAGGGCAGAATTATAAAATTCACCATAATTCGTGTAGTACGCAGAAAAATTTGAAATTTTAATATGTTAAACCTTCAAATATTTAGTTTAATTATAAAAAATAATTGAAGAAATTGGATGATTACCAGAGATATTAACAAAATAACCTAGGCTATCAGAAAATTAAGTTTTAGATTTTGAGAAAGATAGTTACAATTTGATTCACATTATATGAAATTAAAGTAAATTGAGTATTAAAAACTATCTAATTGCTCTTGTAGCTTCAAAGAATAAAGATAAAGAAGAAGATCCATTGGATCATTCCTTTTGCTTGTGTTAGAGAGGAAAGCTAAGTTTTGGAGCTAGAGTTGTAAAGGTGAATATGTATATATGTTATCTTTCTTGAAAGGGAACCGAATTAAACTTGCCAATGTTCATTATCTTTTGGAATCCTAATTTTCAAGTTGCTATATTGCTTTGGTCAATTATGATTCTTAAACTATATTATTGATTTTTGGAAGCCAAATAACAACCTAATTGATTGAAATGCTTAATTGGTTGATTTTCTCTTCATTTGGCATAATGTGGACATGTCGATTTTTTGTTATTGTTTGGAATTTTGGCATGAACACCCTTGATTATTCACATTGATACCTTAAGCATCTTAGATATGATAATAACCAAAATTATAGCCATTGAAATTGAAAAACTAAAATTTGGCCAAATGCCACTTTGAATAACATTAATATTTTTGTTACTATATTGTTGATTCAAACCTTGATCCTATGATGAATATATATTTCTTTATTGAATTTATTGAAATTGATATTAAGCCTTCTATACATTGCAAATGTGAAACCTGAATTGAAACCAAACCTGATTGTCACATCCCACTTTTACATCCCATTTTTAGGATGTGACAGTCTAAGGGCACGGGTAGACCTAAGGTCACCGGAAATCCATAGAACCCGTTAACAACCCAATTATCAAACAATCATTCTTAACTCATTCATTAATATTGAAATTCCATTATTTACTTGTAAATTTTTTTTTTTTTGAAATTTTACTAGAGTTTCCTTTGTAATTTTAATCTTATTCCAAAATTATATTTACAATTTCACAACCTGAAATAAAATGCACTCCCACTAATTTGTCTTCCTTATACCCTCAACTTCATAGTTCATAAAGATATACATGACACTTCAAAATCTTTTTTCAAAACATGTAAATTTAATTTTAGCTATTTCAATATCACTATTTTTATCACTTTACTATCATTATTGTTAATAATTACACATTATAGTCATTCATTACTAAACTTTAACAGTAAATCATTTAATTGTCAATTACTTCATTGTTCATACATTATTATAGTATTTAATCACCTAATTAAACATAATACCATGGAGCTCTAAGAATTGACACATAAGACCTTTAGTGAATAAAATTCTACCTCGATGTACTTGACATCCCAAGTCGGAAAAGAAATTTACTTGGAATTAACCTTCTCTATCTCATCCCTGTAAAAATTATAAATCACTATAGGGTGAGTATAACTTAGTGAGTAAAATACATATATCATGCTTATAAGGTCAATTCTTTTTAATAATAAAGAAAGGCTAACAAAATATATTTGAGAATATTGGTTAACAATAAATAGATAGACATGATGCCAATAAAGAAATATGGAACACATAGGCCATTGCTCAATGAGTCAATAATAATAGTAAGAAGTATGACATAAAATTTTGGGTCCATATAATCCACATAGAAAAGCTACATATCCCGGTAGCAATCAATCAATTTGAGCATAAGGTTGATTAGACTTTACTGCCAGGATATTACCCCCTCTTAGCTAGGGGCCGCATAGAATACTCATTGTGCACAATGCCGATGTAGTAAACCATACTCCATCGATGGGTCTTTCTATCATAATTATATCATTGTATCAATGTGATTCACACAGAGTTGTCATGTAACAAATAATCACATTTAAGATACTATATAAATAATCAAGAATGAATAGAAGAGTTGTTTAAGTAATGAAGATAATTGGGAAAGTTCATATAATTCATATATATATATATATATATATATATATATATAATCAAATTTTAGCAAAGACAATTTAGAATGGAATAAAAGTCCAAAGTATAAGGATTCAATAATTCTAATGGAGTAAGACAAAGCATTGATATATGTACATTACTCACCTCACTGAGCACTTCTTATTGCACTTTACTTATTCTTTTCATTTCTAATTCCATTTCCTTGGTTCATTGCTCACATGCTTATGGTACTCATCACTATCTTTCATTCATTTTTAACTCTACATATCCAATTAATTTCCATTTAGATACTATTTAATATAAAATTACATTACTTATATTTAAATTAAAGAAAATTCCTCAAATTTTCAAGTTTTAGGTTTTGCCTATAAAGAACCATTGCTGGCAGCCAATGTTTCATTACTCATATCTCTCTCTACGCTTATCCAATTGCATCAATTGTTATTCCTACTTGAACTAAACATATTGAGTTTTAACATATCCAAAATTTACATTAATCTAACTGCTACACAATTTATGGTGATAATTTAAACTTAGACTTATAACTAGCCCTGCATTATGCCTATAATCCTATTCTGGTAGTCTATATTGTTTTATCTCACAACTCAATATATACTTATCCAATTACTAAAATTATTTTTCCTATTGAAAATATACATATAATATTATAACATATCCAAATTTTAGAATATTTGGATCACTTCATAATTATTAGTGAATTTTCAAAGTTAAACTATTGTCCTGAAATCTCTATCCAAATAGACCCTGTTTTCATGCCTATAAATAATTCCTTTATCATCCAATTACAAAAATATTTTACATTGATTTAGATAACATATAAATTAACATCTTTCTTATTTAAAACTTTCTCCAATTTATACTTTAAGATCCTCATATCTATAGAACTCAATAGGCTATGTTTTATTTATCAGTCAATCTGGGAAGTTTGCACTCATGACCTCATATCTCATAAACCAAAAATAAAATTGAAAAAAACTTTTACAAGATTATAGATAAGACATAAATTAACATTTTTAAGTTGAACACTTCTTTTAATTTTGTCTCTCTCATTATTTACGATAAAAACACAATAGCACTTTTTCATAGCCCTAATTCCAGATCAGTCACAGTTTTTACCCAATAACTCTTTCCTTACTTCGAATTTTATAAATTAATTTTGCAGAAATCTAACTAGCATGTGTATCTAAAACTTTTATGTTTTGTCCATCCTCAAATTCAGTCATTAAAATTTCAGATTACTGCCTACAATTTACTGCTGCAACACAAATTCAAAATCCCTTTTAAACCCTAGTCCTTTCTTTACACTTTTAGCTTAATTACCTCAATTATTTGCTAAATCATGGTATAGAACTCTTAAATAAAATTAAAAATGATAAGTTTAGAATCATTACCTTGTACTTAGATGATTTCTTTTCCTTCTCTTTTTCTTTTCCAAAATAGTTTAACATAATCTCCATCAATTTCCTCTTCTCCCTCTTCTTTCTGTCATCTCTTCCTATCTAATTTTGGTTGATTTTGGGCAAATTATTTATGTTCCCTCTCCTTATTCTTCCCTCATTATGGACTTATAAATTCCTTAATAAAATTCAACAACTTTTGTCAAGTTCTGTGTAGGAAAATTAAGAATTTTCTAGAATAAGGTGAGTTGTTCGCTTAATAGGTTGATAAATGTTCTTTCTTAACTTAATAGGTTTCTTACATATATATATTATAATCACTTGTATATTATTTTCTCTTCAATGGCCAGCCCTCCAAGCTTTATATCAAATAAATTCCCTTTAGTTAATTGATATATATACTTTTGATAGTCAACTTAAGATAAACTTAACAAATTTTAGTTTTCTTAACAATTGACAAGTGTAAAGTTACCTATTTCTTTAACTTAAATTCTTTGCCTAATAAAACAATTCACTTTCTATTCATGAACCATGTTGGCCAGCCACCTAGCACCCTTATAGAAAAGGATGGGTCCCAAAACTTTATTTAATTGTACTTGGGCCCAAATTTTTCCTTATTTGTATTTTTGACCCCAAAACTTTCTTTAATTTATTTTGACTATTCTATTTAGATTTAACCTCAAATGTGAGAATGGAATAACTTATTTTAGGTTGTTCTATCATTTAAAAATAGTTATGGTTTATTTCTGGATCCCAAACAGTGAATTTTCAAAATTGCCCCAAAGTTGCCTTTATTTACAATTTTGCCATTATTCTTATTTTCAGTATTCCAAAATATTTTTCAACTCTTTCTTTTCACCATAATTTCACATAAAATTAGCTAACTTAATCCTCCTAGGTCTGGGTCAGAAATTCTTAAATTAGTCGGACTGCTATTTCCCCGACAATGTAATTGACATTAGTATTTCTTGGAACAGTATCTCAAAAGTGGCCCGGCTGAGGCTGAAAAATTCCTAAGTATTACACTCTACCATTCTCTGTATATTTCAGTAATCGATTGAGCCTACTTATACTTCAATTAATGCTTTATCAATTACTATAATTCAATATATCCATATATTGTCTACTATTTTATCTCATTATCTACTGTTTTGTTTGCTGGAGTATTACACTGATATTGTAAATGACAGGCCTACTCACCTAATGGGGTAGGATAACAATTTCATCAGGCATTGTGCATAGTGAGACTTTTACAGTGAACCCCAGCTGGGAGGGTGTCACGACCTGGTTTTCTGAACTGCGACGGTCCTAGGGCATGGGAAATGCTGTCACAGCCTAACTTTAGACTATGACGGTCCTAGGTGTAACACCTTAGCCTAAATCCTGATAGGGACCTTTAGGGAAATTATTTTCCTTTCTTTATGATGTGTTAATATTATATGTGAATGCATGGAATAAATATATATGCATGTTATATGACCTAATTTTTACGCCTAGAGTTGGTTTGAAGTCAGTTAGGACCCAATCTGGTAAGTTTGGAAATTTTGGTAATTGGAGGACCAAATTGTAATTTTGCATTTTTTCGAGGTTTTATAAATTTTTTCAGTATATTTGAGTAAAGGAAAGAATAAAAGTGAATGTAAATTATCTCAAATAATTTATTTGGGAATTGTATGGAAAATGTACCCGGTTGGACGCAATTTCGGGAAAAAGGGGCTCAACGGGGGCCTTTGAGGGGTTTTGGAGTAAATTAAGGACCATTCTATAATTTTGCTATGATTATGGGATTATTAGGTGTATGTGGTTTCATTATAACATATTAGGCTTGATTAAATCTAGCCGTTGGATTAAATGATGGAAAATCGGACGGTTGGATCGCTCGGGAGCATTTTAGCTATCATAGGCTCACCTTATTGGATTTTTGCCTTAATGAATATCTTTTGGTGTGGGTAATCTGATGTGAGCCTGTTTGACTTTGAATATTGATGGCCAATAGGATTTAAGTAAGCTAAATGGATGGTTAGATGTTGATTTTAATGCCAAAGTACCAATACTTTACTTTACCAAATTCTAACATATATATAAATACTTAAACTTCAGAATTAGGTCTTCTTCTTCAGCCATTTCCAGCAGCAAACTTATGTTCTTCCTCCAAAAGGGTTCGGCCACTTCCTTCCTTTGCCATTCCTTATGATTTTCTTTTAGTTTTTAATGGAAATTCATCAAATCATCCATCCTAAACACTAATTTGGCATTATAATCCTAGGAAGAATTCATTTGG
>CANXYC010496159.1:0-11640 GCA_948193065.1 Aleurites moluccanus
AGTAGAATAAATTAATAAAAATGTTTAAAAAAAAGTTTTTGTTTATTTTTTTTTTTTTCCCCACCCCTAGTTAATGTATAATGTACCTTTATTAACATTTACTGAAAAAAAAAAAAAAAAAAAAAAAAGCAATGCAACTAATATTGAATCTAACAATATTATAATATTAATTATTAGTTAGTTCATTCTAAACAATAATACAATGTTTTTGTAAAATTAAGTAGAATCTATCGTTAAAAGTTATTTTTATTACACCGTATAATTGAATGTTATATAGGGTGTTTGCATTTATTTAAAATAGATTTATAAATAATATTTTAAAATTTAAAAAATATTAAATAATTTTTTAAATATTTAAATATAAAAATAAAATATCGTTTTAAAAATTTTAAATTATAATAACTCGGAAAAATTGTAGTTGTAATTAAGTGAAATGAAAATATCGCGAGAAATTAAGGAGTAGGGGAAATAGATTAACATGCACGTTAACATCATATGATTTTTCTGTAGTAAACCACGTGCAAAGATGCATTAAATTGTGTAGAAGTCTGAAGCAAATTTAACCACATCTCATATTAATTTTATTATTAAAAAAATTATATGTATGAGATGAGTGAAAAAGAAGACTCTTACCTTTCTCTTCTCCTTAATTTTAGAGCGAAGAAAGGGAGAGAGACTTTTTATTTTATTTTTAAATTCATAATAATAAATAAAAATAAAAAGAAAGTGACAAGAGATGTGAATATATGTTGCATTGGATCCTTCGCCCAAGTGGGAATTTCTTTCCTTCCTTCAAACACTTCTTATTTGAAACACTTCTCTCTCTCTCTCTCTTTCCTTCTCTTCTATAAAATTTCCATAGCTAAAATCCAAATAAAAGCTTAGACAAAGAAATTAAAGCTCTGTGTTTCTTTATCAAACCACATTTCTCTCTCTTTTAATTAAGCTTTATAATCACTCTCTAAGCTTATATATATATAGAGAGAGAGTTATTTCTTTTATATTGTCTTCAATTCCTAGTAATCTTGAATTATTTTCTTTTCATGTTTTCCCAATTTAAACCGTTTTCTTTAATGGGAATATCAAATTCTGAAATGCTTTTATCTGAGAAGGATTTGAATTCCATGGAATTCAATTTCCTTGTAAGACCTGCATTAGAATTTGAAGATGAGTGTGATATTTCACTTTTACAAGAACACCATATTAATGATCAAGAAGACCAAGTGCAAGAACAAGAAGATAAATGCAAGTTATTGGTTTCTACTTTGAAGATAAAATTACCGTCTTTAGGAGAATTCAAAATTGATCAAGATCAAGAAGATCTTGAAAAAAATGATGGGTTCAAGACTCCAACATCTTTGGATCATAAAATTCCGGTGATCCTTCCATGTCCACCACCACCAAGAAAACCTAAATCTCTTCCATCAAATAAAAGAAAATCCCTGGCAGCTCGCCGGAGAGTCCTTCTTGACCTATCAAATGAGATTGAATCTTTATTCCCTCCAGCTTTTCTTGCAGATCTTGGTGGAAAGATTAAGAAGGTTAGACAAGAAAATGAAATCAAGCTGGGTATAAATTAGTTGAAATTTAAGTGTATCTTTTATTATTATTTTTTTTTTGTGAATTATGTTAATTAGATTTATAGTTATTTCTTTATTTTTCATTTCTCGGTTGCTGAAATTTCCAATGGTATCCTTGCTATCTCATATATATCTATAAATGATAATAGCATTATATATATTTATCATTTTATTTTCATTTATATATTTCAGAAAATTAGATTCTGACTGAATTTCAAATTTAGGACCAAACTTAAAAATAATACCAATAGTAATTTTTTAAATTATATGTAGAGATAAATATATTTTGTTTATTAAGTTCCTATTATTGGATGAGAATTTTAATGGGGGTAATGGCAAAAGTTATTGTATTTGGTCATATATATACATTAAATGTAGATAGATCTGAAAGTGTAATTCTATATAACTTATTAAGTTGAGAAAGATGAAGAAAATTAAGTAGCAAGTACAGATTATTATGATGGATTTAGTTATAGGATTCCTAATTTAATGGACCCCATTTAAGGCATTATGTTGTTTCTTGAAGATGGACTCTGAGTTCCATGATATAAATTTATAAACCAAGAAAATGGATCTCTCTCTCTCTCTCTTTAAAAAAATAAAAAAAAAGGATTGCATTGACTTTTTTTTGTCAAGAAATTAATGGTTTCATTGACTTTTCCTAAAGATAAGCAAACATTCTCTAATAGTTTTGCCAGTAAGGGGTGAGTAAATCCACGTGGGATATTCCCTTCTATGACACCAATTATCTCAACAGTAAATATAAATTGTCCCTAACTTGAAGGTTGTTATTTGCACCATCATCTTCCCCTCTGCCTACTCTCGCTGCTTCCATTATTAATCTTTAAATGCGTTTTTGTTATATATATATTTCCTATTATAGATTTTTCTATATAGGATATATATAGTTGTTTAGAAATCCTTTTAACTAATTAAAAAATTATTTTAATTTGAAAAGGTTTATAATTTCATAGAATTTTAATTTTTAGTTTGTCATTGACTTAGCTTATAAATAATTTAGACTCTGTCTCATTTCTGTTCCATACATTTATTTGTGTGGCATATCATTAATAAAAAAATATTAACTATTAAAATATATTGAAAAAAAAATGATGTGGACACAAATAAATATATATATGTAATAAAAGATGAAACATTAAACGAGATAAAAAATTTAAATTGACCTATGAATAGAGCACTAAGCACCATATATATATATTTTTTACGAGTATCAATAAAAGTTGAATATTTTCTTCTCATATTTTGTTGTCTATTTTTTATTTTTTTTGAAGTGGCTTCCTAATAATTTGAGTATAGTTGTATTCTTGAAGTAACTTACCAAAATGGTGATTTAGCGGTCAACATCAATTATCGCGTGCATCAACCATAATGAGATTTTAATCTCGCCAAAAAACGAATTATACCTTTTGTTCTACTGTTTCTACATGTTCTGACTCTACCATTCCTACCTGTCTGCTGAATTTTATAAAACTACTTGTTTTACAACTTTGATCTTTCTGCAACTACGTGGTATCAAGTTATAAACTACAAAATATCAAATATTTGTTACTCACTTAGGATACCGATTAAGAAAATAATTAATGCAGTTTAAATTATATAAATTTATCTAAAAATAAAATATATTAGAATGGGGCAGTGAGAACCCACCACTGTCTTCAAAGCTGATACTATTAAAACATATAAAAATAATTGAAAAATAAGAAATTGAGTAAATATTAATTAAATATAAAATATTGAATGAATTCAATTTTAATAGCGAATTTTTGAAATTGACATTCTTAAAATTTCATAAATTTCAATATTTATAATATGATAAATTCAAGTATGAACAAAGAATTACAACAAACCCAGATCCATGGAATCAATGCTACACAACTGAATTCAAAGGTGCATAGAACAATGATCAAAAGAAAATTCAAAAGTCCCTTCAAGAATATAGAAGACCAAGAGGTAAGGCTTCAAACGGCAGCCACAAAGTCAGCTGATCTTGCAAAAACCTTTTTCGATATATGGTGGTTGGTCTCTTACTAACTTAAAAGATTTTAAATAAGAATGAAAATTAACACTTTGCAAATTTCAAATAAATAAAATTAAGAGGATACCAAAAGAATCATAAAATTACAAATTAAAAATACAAGTTCTTAATCTTGGGAGGTCCATTTTTTTTTTCTCCGGTTTTAGTTTCAAACTTCCACAAACGTTTTTAAATTTCGAAGCATTTGAATTATATAATTTTCTATAATTTAGATATTTATATTCTCAAACAATACTTAAAATATAATTAGTAGCACTATCAATTATTTATTATTATCAAAAACATTGAATTAAATCTTTAAGATTCAACATTCATTAACAAAATTGTTAGATATTGAGTTTAAACTTTTAGTTGAAGCAAATATTTGCAAAAAAAAGAAAAAAAAATGGTTCAACAACTAAATACATATTTTTTGTATACATATAATGATTGTATTTGATTAATTAGTTTGAAACTAATTATTAATTAGTGTATTAATATTAACGTGAACTAAAATTACATGAGGTTGAGAAAAAGAGTCACATGTGTGTTTTTTCAGATGTAAAAATTCTCCTTTTTGTTGGGTTGAGAGTAAGATATTGGTTCTTATTTCCAAAATAAACATCATGTAACTTGGGATTCTTTGCCATAATTTCTGTTTCCACAAGCAGTTTGTGGGTGTGTGGGGGAATATAAATTGCTAGGAGACACTTCATCATGTGCATTATAAAAGAAAAGGTGGTTTACTTTTTGCTTAACTTAGTGATAACAGAATGATTAAAAAAAAAGTATCTACAACAATGCTTCAAGTGGCATTTTATTACAATGTGAAATTTTTTTTAGCATGTAGTTGTAATAGTTTTAATCTTAATAGTTGTTTTTTTCTTAAATGATTGTATAATATATAAAAATTATTAAACATATTTTTATAAGTCATCAGCTAATAAGTAAAAAAATACATAACCACTACAAAATATACTAATAATTTCCCAATTAAAATTCAAAAAACTATAAAGTTAGCATGTGTAAATTGACGTTGAAAGGGTGTGCATTAAATATAGGATTAGGACAGTGGTATTGAGCATGAATTTCTGTGCCATTGTCAGTTGGGTTTTATCTTTGCCAAATGAAACTCAGCAGCTCACACCTGCTTTATGTCTGTGGTCCTTCTGCATACAAGACCCAAGGATTTTAATGCCCAATGGCTGGACCATCTTTAGTTTTAGAAGCAAAGAGAAGGGTTGAGGCTGCAGTAATTTCATATTTGTTACATTTTAGAAATTTGAAATTTTTTATAAAAATTATAATTTGATAATATTTAATATAATAAATCTAATAATATATTTTTTATGTTAAATAAAAATTAAATAAATAACAAAAAATGTATTATAAATATTTTAAATATAAATTATTAGATTTGATATACCAAATTTATAATATATTTTTTACTATCCATTTGATTTTTGTTTAGCACAAAAACTATATAATTAAATTTATTATATCAAATACTATTACATTATAATTTTTAAAAATTTTCACAAAAATTTTTAGATCTCTAAATATTATACATAAAAAATTATTATATAAAAATACACGACAGTTCCTCAACTCGAAAAAGAAATTGGAATACTCTTATGTTCTATAAATAAAAAACATTTACCAAAAATTTTTTAAATAGTATAAATTTAACATCTTTAATGGGGGCACTTATATTGACAATATATCACTTTGAGTGGGGCAAAATTAAATCACAAGTCCAAGCAAAATAAAATTCTTCTATATATTTCAAACGAGTTTTCTTTTGCCCTTTTGAGAAAAAGTGAGTGTTTTTTTTTTAATTAATAACATATTATACTAATGATGCCTTATTCTAATTGGTTAATGTTGAGATTTTGGGACTGAAATAAAAAAAAAAAAACTCTCAGGTTTAAACTCTCTATTCATGTAGGAGTGTGAGTATTTTTTTTGATAATTTATATGAGATTTCTAAATTGTTTATCTGTCTAGATTTGATAGTATTGGACGTGATAGGTTATCAGTAAATACTATACGTTATCTCTCGACAAAAAAATCGATCTTTCTAATGAGTTTTTTTAAGTATAATGATTAAGAAAAATTAGATAAAATTAAATAAATTAATTAAAAATATAAAAATAATAAAAATGAATATTTTAATTTATCATTTGAAATAATAGTAATTATAGCAAAATTTTATTCTATTAAAATCTCCACTTTTTTTTCATTTCATTTTTTTATATTAATTTAATTATATTTATCTTAATTAACTGTTTATAATTATATCTGATATGAAATAACTATTCTTTATAAGTTGGTTAGCAGAATAAGAAATACATAATATTAAAAAATCACTATGAGAGTGTTTGGCACTTCTATTTTTTTTTTAAAATTTATTTAATGAGAAGTTCATGAAAAGGTGATGAGGATTCAATCTCTCTATCTTTTTTAGAAGCTCTAATCCCATATCATAAATTACTTAACCTTAAAAGTTAAGATTGTAATTGAGGACTCGGAAATAATTAAAGTTCACTTCCCTGAATAATCTCGATGCATATCTTCATGAGTTGCATCTACTAGAACCTAATGGAGCCAAGCTGGTCCAATACTCATCAAGTATCAAATATTGTGGGCTAGGCATTGTCTTCAAGGATGAAAAGAATGGAACATTAAGCTTTGTTTTATTTGGGTGTCCTTAAAAATTGAATATAAGATGATTTTACCAACTCTTTGTTCCTAGTCCATTTTCAGCTTATGCCCTTAACTATTTGACACATGGACTTTAAAATCAAAGGATATACTTAACAAAAATTTGCCTCTTAATGACCGAGATAAGTTTCAGTTTTTTTGCATCCTAGTGATGTTAGTGCAATGTATTAAAACCGTAATCTTGGTTACAATTTAAAATTTTTTTAAAATAATTTATTAAATAATAATCATAAAAAAAAAAAATACAACGGGCCTCAAAAATTAAAGAATATATTTATAAAAATTTACTCATTAAAGGACGAGCGTGATTTGAGTTATTTGCATCGGAGGGATGCAAGAATAGATCTGGCAAAAATTATCCGTATTCGCTGGTATCCGTAAATATCTATAGGTAATGCGGATAATGAGTGTTAAAAACAGCACCCATTAAGAAACAGGTATTTTTTATCCGTTATCCAACGGGTACACCCGTTTATACTCATACCCATAGATATCCTTTAAAAAAACGGATATTTTTTACTCGTTACAAGAGACTAACTCTGCAACATTAATGTTACATTCCTAGTTTTTTTTTTTTTTTTTTTTTATAAATTATTTTTTTTGTGACTTTCTTATTTTCTATTGTTTAAAACTTTTAAATTTGTATTATTTTGTTATTATTTGAAACTTTTAAATAGATATTCAAAACTATATATATAATTCATTAGTATAATATAAATTTATAATTAATTATATTTCCTATTGGTGGATAATGAGTATAAGCTTGATGTTACAATCAAGAAAAATAAATTGTTTTATTTGAAAATGTACTTATCTTTTTTTATTATGCAGGATTATATGAATTTGAAAATAGACTATAAAATAATTTCTTAGATAAAATTTAAAAAGACAAAATTTATATTAAAAATATAATATTTCTTGAAATGAATTATCTTTTTAGAATTGACAATAGATAAATAAAAAAAAATTAAAAATATGAACGGGTAGCTGCAGGTATCTGCTACCCGTAGTAAGTGGGTATGAATATGATAATTTAGTACCCATTAAAAAAGAATAATTTATATCCATACACATTGAGTACACCCGTAAAAATCCGTACTCGAGGGTATCCATTGGTACCCATTTGCCAGGTCTACGCGTGACTAATGTATTAAAACAAAGATCTTAACTAATACTTAAAAAATTTCAAAATGATGCATAAAACTTAAAAAATTTCAAAATAATGCACCATCAACAAAAAGTGCAAAATATCTCAAATACCATAGAGTTCGTCTCTCAAAAAATTGAGTTAGATTTAAGTTTCTATGCATCATAATGATGTCAAGACAATATATTAAAACCGTAATTCTGGCTAGACTTTAAAAAGTTTCAAAATAACTCATTAAAAAACAATAAACAAAAAGTGAAAAAGGTTTTGAAAATCAAAGAGTATACCTTTGAAAATTTACTTATCGGGAGTAGAGCCAAATTTGAGATCATCAATAAAAGTGGAACACCTATAAAAATTCATCTCCTAGGGGGCCAATAGAGATTTGAATTTTTTTGCACCATTATGATGCTAGGGCAATACATTTAAATCATGATCTTGGCTAGAACTTAAAACTTTTCAAAATAATGGATAAAATGACAATCAACCAAAAGTTTAACCGACCGCTAAAATCAAAGGTATGTATAAATATTCGCCCACCAAAGAGCGAGTGAGACTTGACTTTCTTTGCATCCTAGGAATATAGAAAAATGTATTGTAACAATGATCCTAATAAGAATGTCCAAATTTTCAAAATAATGCATAAAATTATTGCCAACAAAAACTATAAAGGGTCTCGAAAATCAGAAGGTATAGCCATGAAAATTTGCCAAGCGAGTGTCTACTCTCGTGATTACCGAATCAATGTTAATTCATTAAGATTCTTAGCAATTTCATAATATCCACTAAAGTATACCCTAATCTCTTAGTGATACATGCCTTAGCTTATTAATTCCATGAACAAATAACTATCGCAGCTCTCGCTTGTAAATAGCTATCTTAGATAGTGATTATAATGGCCAATTATAAAACACTTATAAATCAAAATTAACAAATCAAACTATATATTAAGAATAATTAAAATCATAAATCATTGTCATCAACCTTATTATTCAATTAACTTCATCTAAATCCTAGAAAAAGGATTTAGTTCAACATGATTAAATAAAGAAAAGATGAACTAATCAATAAATTAAACATGTTCATACTAAAATTCACAAAGAAATATAAGTAGAGAAGATAAAAACTCTAATTAATGATCTCTTTGATTGATTGAAGGTCTTAAAGCTCCAAAAATCCTTTTATTTGGTCTCCTTTAAGTCTCTTTAGCTCCCAAGTGTGATCTCCCTTTTCCCAAACCTTGGTAGCCTTTTTATAGACTTAATTTCTGAAGGCAGTGCCAAATACCGGGTAGAAGCATGAAATACCAGTTGCATAGCTCAGAATATCGGGTACCCGTATTTCATGCAATGAGGCGAGATACCGGTTGTCCAGTGAAATACCGGTTGTACATGGTGAAATACCGGTACCTTGTATTCTCTACTGTCCCTCGGGTTTCACTTGCTTTTCAAATACCGGTTCCTTTTCTCCAAATACCGGTACTCGGTATTTTAGCCCCTGAAGAAAATTTTCAAACTGAAAATCCAAAATTTCAATTTTTAAAATTTCAAAACAATATCAAATCAATTAGAAATCTTTAATCAAAAATCATAATCAACAATCTAAACAAAATCAAAATCAAATCAAATCAAATATTATTCAAAATTAAATTTAAATCTTATTAAATCTACCAAAATCTTATTAAATCTTAATTTGAAATTAAAATTCAAAACTATACCAAAATTAATCTAATTAAAAAAGAAATTATCTTAATTAAATATAAAATGAGACCTAAAATACTAATAAAAGAGCTTAATTTTAATGCCTAACAAATTTTCTCACACTTAAACATTTGCTTGTCCTCAAGTAAATTTAAATATATCTCTAATCGAATGCAAAAATTATCAAAAAATTTAAAGTTCCTAAGAACAAAATTTTTAATTATAATTAAACTTAAAGTAGCATAGATTCATATTTGCTTCTCAATTTCTATTTGAGTTACAATGCATCCAAAAGCTAAAAGGAATAGAATTTTTCATAAAGAAAATATTATTCACAATTCCAGCTTTAAAATATATTATTTTCTTGAATTTCACAAAAACTGATAGTAGAGGAATTCTCTTTTGTTTGTTTGTTTTTTTTCTTTTTTCTTTTTTTAAATGATATTCATATCCCTATCCTTTCTACTCCACTAAAATTTTCATTCGAATGAAAGCAGGAGCAAACTCAATCACCGAATTACTTTTTAGCTTCGCTTCGCATATACCTTTGGCATTGATACGAGAATTTTCAGAATTTTTATTTATAAGCAATACAGCTCTTTCATTTTTTTTTTCTATTATTAGAATTCCTTTACTATCATGCTTAGGCCAAATTCTCAAAAAACTTTAATTCATATTGCTGGATTCATTACTTGGTTCTTCTTATGACTAATTCTTAAAAATTTTATATTAAGATTGCACTAAACTTAAATTACTCTTTAAAAGCATCAAAGAATTAAAAACCACTAAATCTAATTTATAAGAAAAAATTAAGATTTAGAAACATCAAAAATAGTAATAAATTCTACACAAACGATAGAAAGAACACCACAAATTTTATTGATTCCAAAAAAATAGATAAACATGAAAAGGGAAAATATTAAGGACATAAAAACTAAATTTTCAAAAAAAAAACTAAAAAGAAAAGATAAATTTCTAATCCTAAATTCTAAAAATTAAGAAGAAGAAAATTGAGTTGAATGATCTGAATGTTCTTCAAGGTCTAACTTAGGATCCTCCTCTTCTTCCAGCTCAGGATCGTCTTCTAGGATAAAGCCATCGTCAAATGGTTGATCCTCAGAATCCGATAAAAGATCTATAAACTCCCTAATTCTTTTTGTGCCTCGAGGCTCCCCCCTCCAGTGATCACTAATATGCCGTTTGATTTTCACTGTATCTTTCTTAACCAGTACCAAATCAGTTTGCCATGAAACCTTTAACGAATCAAACTGCTTTTGACAAAAATCCATGACATCTGCTAAAGAAGGACTAAAGGCTTTAGAGGTCACTATTTCTTTCTTTTTTCTTGAACTGATTTTCTTAGGGAGGCTGCTGTCAATTTTCTTACAGGATATATTGACCTTTTTGTATGTGGTGGATCTAGTTCTCACCATTGTTGTGCAGAAAAAGATTAAGGATTTATATGAAAGAGGAGAATGAGGAGAAATTAAATTTCTGAACTCTAAATCCCTTTAAATAGACTGAAGAAAATACAGATTACTTCAACTTCTTAAAAGCTAATTCTAAAAGGAAATGGAATTTGATATTAAATATAATTCTATCTAAAATCTAAATTAGTTTTTCAAATAATCAAAACTTCTATCCTATCCTACTTTTTATTATTTTAATTATTTATTATTTATTTTATTTTATTTTATTTTATTTTTATTTAAACTTATTATTTTTATAATTAGATAATCACAGAAAATTAAATAAAAGCAAAATAAGAAAAATAATAATAACAGTAAAATAAAATAATTAAAAGCAAAATATAATAAGAAAGAAAAGTTCAGACAATAGGAATAAATGCCCCCTCACTTGAAGTTGACATTGTCCCTAATGTCAAAAAAAAAAAAACAATAAAAACTAAAACTAAATTTACAAAGGAGGTTGTAGAGGCAAATTCAAATGTTGATCAATTATGTCAAGGCGTCGGTCAAAGTGTAGTTGAAGATCTCTCATTCAATCTTCCATTTGTTAGAATCGATCGGCTATAAACTGCTCTAATCGATCATAACTAGATTGTGGACGCGCTGCTGAACTCCATTCCTCTGCTGGAGGTCTGTCCTCATCTTCTGAATCTTCCTCTTCAAGGGGTTGGTTGATGATTGGTGTTCCATGTGGCATAGGTGAGGTTTGGGAAATTAAATTTCCCTCTATATCGAGCAAATGATATTCTCTATCGTGCCCTACTGCACATAAACCCATCTTCAAACAAACCGACAAATCAACAGTTTCTACCCCCCTTTTAGGAACTAACCTGAACTCCGACAGTCGAGTACCATAAAAATTTGCAATTGTCGTTATGAATGAAGTACCAACTATTTTCCCTGTCGTGGTATTACTCAAATGTTTCAAATGCGACAAGAGCCAAAACCTTGAATTAACTTCTTGTTTTTCCAACATGCACCAAAT
>CANXYC010496176.1:0-10551 GCA_948193065.1 Aleurites moluccanus
ATAATTTCATTCAAGTTTAACAAGTAAGAAGCAAGTAGAAATTATGTGAACTTGATCTAAGAAAGTTGACCAAGTCACTTATATTATATATATATATACACATGGAATCTCATGAATCAATGGTAAATTTCAGTTTTGAAATACCAGAAACTGTTCAATTTATTTGTATGATAATATATAATCAAGTATCCAAGAATCATATGGGTTCACATTTAGAACATTTGGTCATATCATAAGAAATAACAAATGCAATGTTCATACTTACCTCTTACACAATTTCTCTTAAATTTTCCTTAGCAATTTACTCAATTCCAACTCCTCAGTTACTTTGATTTCCTCATCCTAAGAAATTTTCCCAAATATTCAAAATTAGAGTTTTTTCCCAAATCATTAATATTCAACATGATCTCTGAATATCTAATCATCTTAGAGGTTCTATTCTTAATTTCTAACATCAATTTAATTTATCTTTTAAGGAAAATTCTGCATTTAATTCAAATTTACTGTTCATGTTACTATTCATGACAGTCCCAAAATTCTGATTTCTTACACATTAATTACCATTAATGACTTTAAATGGCTTGCAATAAATTCTATACACCTTTTATTAATTATTCTAACCAGCAGACTTAAATAAATCTAAAAGAAAATAACTTTGGAAGAAAATTTACCTTATTTCTCCAAAATTGAATTTCTTGCTTAAATCTGATGATTTCTGCCTTAATATAAAATAATTTAGAAGTCTAATATATTAATTTGAGTATTAATGCCTTAGAAAATAAAATGGAACTGATCTGAGAAAAGATTGAAATTAACGAAGAAGAAGGAAGGAAAATCGTGAAAAATGCTACTGGGTTGTTGGGGTTAAATAGACCACTGCCCCAGAAATCTCGCTTGCCAGCTCGCCAATCCGCCTAGGCAAAGCTACCTCGCATATGCCAGCTCACCATTCCCAGCTCGCACTTCCCAGCTCGCCAAACTGATCGGGCAATGCCACTTCGCTAATCCAGCTCGCATATGTCACCTCGCATATGTTGCCACGCCAAACTCTATTCGCGAACTCTTCCTCGTGAACTCTTCCTCGCGTATGCCGTCTCGTATATGCCACTTCGGCAATGCCTCTTTGCCTCTTCGCCAACTCGCTTCGCCTATCTCCCTCTTCGCCAAATCCTGCTCACGAATTGCTACTTCTCACATTCCCTCTTCGCATGATGCCTTTTCGCATAATGCCATCTTGCCTTTCCTCTTCGCCAAAGCCTCTTCACCAAATCCTCTTCGCCAATTGCCACTTTGACAATCTCACCTCGCCACTTTGCCACTTTGCTACTTTGCCAGCTAGCATTGCCAGCTCTCAAAATCCCACTTCGCATTTTGTCGGCTCGCTATACCAAGACTTTTCTAAGTTGAAACCTTTCCTAAACAACTTACACTTAACCAGCTCACAACTGAGTTACAAATATCCAAACTTACTAATTCTTTTTGCCACTTAAAATAGACATGCAGGGCTCAACTTATCCAAAATTCAAATCACAAGAGCAACTACACAGACTATGGTGACTTTCTAAAATCACTCATACTTATCACCCTCACAATCCATCCGAACAGTCCTGGGAAAATCCACTCTCCACTAAGATATACTTATCCAAAAATTCTAAAATTTTACAGCCAATAACACAACACATAAAGAAACATTTTTCATGTTCATACCTTTGGGTCAATCTGTCTCAGTCATTTCTAGAAATTTCAAACAGACAGAGACTCTCTACAGAAACACTCAACCAGACCAGTCCTGTTCAAAAAGGCATAACTCCTCACACACATAGAATTCTGCCAAGCCATTTTACAGAATTATAAGGCATAAATTCACAACTTTTATGTTTTACACTTTATCAAATTATTTCTCTAAGAACATGCAATCAACCTCAAAATTTCCTGCAATCAGAAATTTCTGGATTTCTCAAAACATTCATATCCTTTATTAATTTAAATTCATCAATTACACAATAAATAAAATATAACACAATGATAGATATTACAATAAAATTGTTGATGTATAGTTTAGTGTTATTGAAAGTTTATTGACAGGATTAGTGTTATAGTGATTAAATGCAATGAGTAATATATTGTGAACTTAGGAAATGTAACTACCGTGAAAAGGTAGTTATAAAATTAAAGTTATAGTGCTTAGAGAAAAATAAGAGTGTATATAATGGTATAATTACTTAATTATTGAAGTTCAAACATATGTAAATAAATATTAAGCCATTATTTATTGAAATTTAGGAAATATGCTCATGGAAAAAAGAGAGCAAATGGTTAAAATGATAAAATACAAAAATAAAAGATTAATGCAATAATATTGATAAGGTTATTGAACATATTAAGGTATAGTATATTAAAAGTTTAAGTATTGAATTATCAAATATTTATGGATTATAGATTATATACTAATAAGAAATGATATGAGAATTATGAAATAACTCAGATGATAAGAAGACAATGAAATTTGGCAATTAGTCTAAGTAAGATGATAAGTAATATAAAGAAAAATATTTACAAAGATGATTGGAGATTATTTGAGGTTCATATATTGATGTTTATAGTATTGGATGAGAAAATTTGTGGATGAATTTTATTGAAGGGGGTAGAATGTAATACCCTAGGAAGCCCCATCTTATATGCATGATTTAATTCTCAGTTTATGGTTTAAAAGAATTGAAATGATGAGAAATAATTTTAGAGACACAGTTAGAATGCAAATGAAATATTTTTCCGGAAATCATCGGTGTCGAGAACACTGCCGGGAAAATAGCAGTCCGGCTAATTTAAGAATTTCTGACCCAGATTTGGGGGGATTAAATAAGTTAATTTTATGTGAAATTATAGTGAAAATAAAGAGTTGCAAAATATTTTGGAACACTGAAAATAAAAGTAATGGCAAAATTATAAATAAAGGCAACTTTGGGGGTAATTTTGAAAATACACTGTCTAGGATCCAAAAATGACCAATAACTATTTTTAAAGGATATAAAAACTTATAATAAAGTATTTCACTCCCCACACTTGAGGTTGAATTTAAACAAAATAGACATAATAAATTACAGAAAGTTATGGGGCCAAAAATACAAATAAGAAAAATTTTGGGCCAAAAGTGCAATTAAATAAAGTTATAGGACCCATCTATTCTAGAATCAAGCTAAGGTGGCCGGCCAAATAATGGATGGAGTGATGGAGAGGATTTTTTTGTGAGGAAATAATTATTTAGTTATTAAATAATGTGACGATTTTTTTTTATGTTCAATAGGAAATTGCCAAATAGACAAATCTAGAATTTTCCATTTCTTTCTTTTCTTTTTCTATTGTTTGGTGTATAAATAGATGAAGATAGCTAGCTAAGGGGAGTGAGTGGCTGAACCACTAATAAAAGAGAGCAACCAAAATATTTTCTATTCCTTCCAAAGAAATTAACCAAAAGAAGATAGAAAATTGATGGAAGGAAGAAAGCTTGTGAAGGAAATTAATGGAATTTGAAGTTCAAATCAATTGAAGAAGCAAAAGGAAGATGAAATTCAAGTATTTTGATTTGAGGTAATGATTCTAAACTTATCATTTTTAATAGTATTTAAGAGTTCTAAGGTTTGATTTGGCAAATAATTGAAGTGATTAAGTTAAAAATGTAAAGAATGAGTTAGGGTTTATGTAGATTCTGAATTCTGTTTTGAGACAGTAATTTATAGTTATTATTCCAAAATTTTAGTGATTGAATTTGAGGATGGACAAAACATAAAAGTTATATATAAATATGTTAATTAGATTTTCGTAAAATGAATTTGTGAAATTCGAAGTGAGGAAAGAGTTATTGAGTAAAAACTGTAACTGGCCTGGAATTAGGTTTTCTAGAAAATGCTACTATTTTTTTATTGTACATAATGATAGAGACAGAATTAGAAGAAATTTTCAACATGAAAAGTGTTCATTTATGTCTTATATATAATTATGTAAAATGGTTTTTCAATTAGAATTATGGTTTATGAGATATTAGGTCATAAGTATAGACTACCCAGAATGGCTGTTTAACAGAATATAGGTTATAGAATTCTATTAATTTGAGGACCTTAAATTTTGAATTAGAGAAAGTGTTAAAAATAAAAAATATTAATTTATATGTTATATAAATTTCTGTAAAATGGTTTTATAATTGGATGAGTAAGGAATTAATTATAGGTATAGAAATAGGGTATATCTGGATAGAGATTTCAGGGCAGTAGTTTAATTTTGAAAATTCACTAATAATTGTTTAGTGATCCAAAAATTCTAAAATTTAAATATGTTATAATTTTATGTGTCTATTTCTAATAGGAAAAGTAATTACAGTAATTGGTTAAGAATTGATTAAGTTATTAATAAAGGAACATTATCTGTCAGAATAAAAATTATAGGCAGAATACAGGCAGCAGGACTGATTATCAATTTAAGTTTAAGTTAACACCATAAATTGTGTAGTAATGATTTTAATGTGAAATTTGGATATGTTAGAACCTTATATGTTAAGTTTAATTAGGAATAATAATTGAAGTAATTGGATAATTGTAGAGAGAGATATGGGTAATGAAACACAGGTTGTCAGTAAAGAATTTTGCATAGAAAAATCCTAGTAACTTGAAAATTTGAGGAATTTTCTTTAATATAAATATAAGTAATGTAAGTTTATGTTAAATAGTATCTAAATGGAAATTAATTAGATATTTAGAGTCAAGAATGAATAAGAGATGTGATGGGTACCATAAGAGATAAGGCAAAAAATCAAGGATAAAGGAAAAGGGAAATGTTCAAGTTATAAGCTAAGGTGAGTAATGTATACATCATTATGCATACCCATGTTTTGATTTGTTGACCCAATGAGTATGGTTCCTTCTTGATTAAATGTCAGTTTGTTATTGTTGATCATTTTTTGATCTTTCTAAAGATTGAAATTTATCCATATTCATTGATTGCTATAGATATTGAAATGCCTTTTGTGTACTGATTGATAAGTAAACCCATGTATCGAAAGCCATTGTACCGAAATGTTCTTAATGCATACTTGACATTGTTATTGATTTTCATTGGCCTATTTACATGTGGATTTGACAAAGTTGCCTCTCCGATAGGGTAGTGGGTACATATTATCGGTAATGTGTACATTGATTACTGATACCCTTGCTGGGAAGAGTTATTGGTCCTAGCCATAGGGTTTGATCAGCCATATGCTTACTGATACTGATCGATACTGATACTACTAGATACTGTATGTTCGCAAATAGTCCATACTAATACTACTGGAGACTGTATGTTTACATATAGTCCATCCCTTTATCTATCTTATTTACATGATGCGAGTATTGTTTACCTGTTCATTGATTCCAAACTTATATCTTATTACTTACCGTTGATATCTTTTATTACCATATGTTTATATCTTATATATAATGATGTGTGCATGCTCACTGAGTATTTTATACTCACCAAATTAGTGGTTTATAATTTTTACAAGGATGTGTTAGAGGAAGCTGATTCCAAGTCAATTTTTTTTCCAACTTAGGATGTCAAGTACATCGAGGTAGAATTGTATTTGTTAAAAGTCATTAGTGATAATTCTTAGAGCTCCATAGTACTGTATATAATTAGATGATTAAGTATTATAATGATGTATAACAGTGAAATATTTAATGTTACAGTGACATTCAAAATGTAATGTGTAATGTATAATGATTGAAAATGTCAATGATAATAAAGTGATAAAGACAGTGACAGAGGTAAATGATAAAATGAAATTTTCATATTTTAAAAAAGATTTAGAAGTGCTATGCATGACTGTTGAATTGTGCAATTAAGGTATAAGGTTGGCAAATTATTGGGAGTATAAAATATTTTTTAGAGCAGGCTATGTAATTTTTGAGAGACCCGGTTTTGGGTAGGGATTAAGGTTAAAATTACAAAGGGGACTCTGACAAAATTTCTATAAAATTTATAAGTAATAAATGGGATTTTAAGTATTGATTAATGAATTAATATTGATTGAATTATTGATAAATGTACTGTTCATGGGTTCTACGGGTTTCTGATGACCTTAAGTCTACCCGTGCCCTAGGACTGTCGCGGCCCAAAAGTGGGCCGTGACATAAAGCTGCTCCTGGTAAGGGTCTTTTATTTTCCAGCAAATCCTCTCTTCACCTTCAAGCATTTGTTGATTCATATTGGGGTACTTGTCCCTTAACAAAAAAGTCTATCACGGGCTACTGTGTCTTTCTTGGCACTTCTTTAGTATCCTGGAAATCTAAAAAACAAAATATTATGGTTAGATCTTCTTCCGAGGTAGAATACAAGGCTTTAACTATTGTCACTTGTGAATTGCAGTGGTTCTTATTCTTACTTACAGACTTGCAGATTCCTCACCCTCAACTTGCTCTTCTCTTCTGTGATAATCTCTCTGCTATTCATATTGCACACAACTCAGTGTTCCATGAACAAACGAAGCACATCGATATAGATTGTCATGTTATTCGAGAGAGGATTGCATCTGGTCTTTTAAAGCTCATGCTAGTTACCACACATCACCAATTAGCAGATTTCTTCACCAAAGCTCACCATTCTGTTTCATTTCAAATTTTTCTAAGCAAGCTAAGAGTAATTTACATTTACACTCTAACTTGAGGGGGGTATTAAGCCTAGTACAGCTTAGCTCACTATTGTGTGCTGTACATTTTCTATACTAAGACTGGATGGATTTAACTGTAATTGTAAGTTAAATTAGTTAGCATTCAGTTTAGAATCAGTTAATTTATTTAGCTTCTTTGTTAAGCTTAGTTAGTTTGTTAGCTGCCCAGACATCAAGTAATTCTGACTATATAAATGTATTGTAGATCAAATTGAGAAAAATAATGAAGCATTTTTTTTTTTATAAAATTTCTAGAAAGTTAATATTATTGCTTTAAAAATAATTATAATTATGATGAAATTACAAAGATTGCTTGTTGCAAGTACAAAAGACTGAGACACTGAGCCTTGAAAACATTTACAGACTTATTGTATTTGTTTGAAATAATCGCATTGAAAGAGAAATTAAGTGTTTGCTCATCTGGAGGCTTGAATAATTGATTGATTGCTCGGTCGAATATTTTGATTTAATTTGCTTGTTGAGAGACTTTGATTTGATTTATCGATTGATTTGTTTGAGTTATTGTGTAGATTGATCAGGGTTATAGCTTATGGAAGTAAGCACATGTAGACACAAAACTCCACTTCCTCTGCGTTTCTCTTCTTATGCACATGTTTTTTTGTTATTGGTGAGCATTTGTAGAGTTTTTTCTCATTGCTGAGCAATTGAAGAGTTTTTTCTTATTGCTGAGCATTTGTAGAGTTTTCTGAATCTTTCCTCTTCTACACGTGTGAAATAGTGCTAATAAACTTTTGATTAGTTCACGGAACTCTCATTAAATGTAGGTCCCAAGTATTTAAAATAATTAATTAATTAATTAATTAAAATATAATAATTTTATTTGGCTAAACTCAACATAATAGGCTTAAAAATAATTGAGTCTCTAAATTAATAATAGACCAAATCTAAATTATTTTTTATACAAATAATTATAAATGACTCAAGTTATTCGAAACCCGCAAATTCTATTCGAAAATTTTATTTTTGAATCAATTCAATGTATAATTTAATTCATTAGCAATCCAAAAAAAAACCTCAATTTAGATCTGCCAAAAGAAATAATAATCAAAATGATTAAAGAAAATGTTTGGATAAATGAAATTTAAATGATAAATTTTAATAAATTTTATAAATTTTAAAATCTTCAATCCAAATATGTTTAAATTTACTGTCATCCAACTAAAATTTATTCCGTTCATGGTTATCAAAATCAGATTGAATCGATTGATCAAATCGAAAAAATTAGAAATAGAATTAAAAATTAATTCGGTTAATTTTTATTTATTCGTCCTTAAAAAATTGATTAAAAAATTAATAAATCGGTCGGTTAATTGATCGAATCAGATCAATTTTTTCAATTCTAGTGGATCAATTTTTTTCTTAATTTTTTTTTTTTTTTTATCAAACATTTTTATCAAATAAAAACGGCGGTGTTTTGAATTAAAAAAATTAAGAAAATTTTGATAGTTTCATTTTAATTTTATTCAACATCATAACATACTCGAAATTTAAATCATTATCATATTATACGTTATTATATTGCGTGAATATATGTTTAAACAAATGAATATTCATAATTTATTATATAATTTTTAAGTTAATGTGATTGGATTGACATTATAAAAAATATGATTTTATATAAATTTTTAATTTAATAATAATTATATTATATTTATTTTTATTATATATAAAAAAATATTAAATTATATATATATATATATATATATTTTAATTTAATCAGTTTAGTTCTGATATAACTTCTGATGTTTTGATTTTTTTGTTTTCGTCAATTTTTTCATAGTTTGATTATGAAAAGATTGATCCTGTTAACTTTAACTGCAATCCTTTTCAAATTTAAGTTTGGATGAAAAAGAAAAGTGTCGGTTAGACGGAGAGGCTTGTGCGAGAGGAGCCATGCTAGCTGGCGGTCCTTGGTAATGGAAATTACATATGGTGGCGTGAGGCTTATGGTTCATATTGATGATACAAATTAAAGAGCTGGCTTACTTGATTTCAGATCCATGTCAGCACGCTCAGCACTGACCCCGTGAAACGAAAACATCGTAATCATATATGCCATGTCTGTTTGTCATGTCCTAATTTACCTCATTTATGGCTGCGTATCCCCAGTTTACCTCTTTTACAGCGTCTTGACCTGGTTAAAAAGTGGGTTGAGCGAACTGCTCTATTTTTACATAATAATTTTTTATATGTTTAATTTTAATTATTTAAAATTTTTTTATAAAAATTATAATTTAATAATATTTCATATAATAAATCTAATAAATAATATATTTTTTTTATGTTAAACAAAAATCAAATGAATAGAAAAAAAAATATATTATAAATTTTGTGTAGATTTAATATATTTATAATATATTTTTAGCTATCCATTTGATTTTTTGTTTAGTATAAAAAAAAAATACATCATTAAATTCATTATATGAAACACTATCAAATTATAATTTTTATAAATTTTTATAAAAAATTTTAGGTATTTAAAATTAGACACATGAGGAGCTACTGTGTAAAAATACACAGCAGCTCTCCTCAACCCGACATAGCGCTAACATAAAATTTTTTAAATAATATAACTTCCAACTCAATATAATTGAATCATAATAAATTAATAATATATATTTTAAAGTTTTTAACTAGAATTAAAAAAAAACTTTTATTTAAAATGAATAATAGTTTTTTATTTAATAAAATAATTAAATATCACGTTTGGATTAAAAATTTCAAAATTTATAAAATTTATTAAAATCCATATAATTTAAAATTTAGGTTATTTATTCTATAAATTTATAAAATTTCACTTATTTGAAATAAAAATAAAATTATGAATTTTAATAATATTTTTATAATAAAAATATAATTTATAAAATTTTTCATTCATTAAAATGATGAATTTTTCAAAATCTCATTTTCTATGTGGGATTTAAAAAACCCTCAAATGAGAAAATGTAGTGAATGATAGATTTTGAATAATTTATGAATTTTGATTACCTTTTTATCAACTAAATGATATATTTTGATAGAATTTATGTATTTTCCAAATCTCTTATCTGAATCCCTCAATCCAAATATAGCAAAAAAAAATTTCTAAACTTAATCCTTTCATTGCATCCAATCTTTTCATCTCTCTCTGCAATTTGATGATCATCAAATCTATTGATCAAGCTCTTTATAAACGAGAAATCTATTACGCAGCATATCTAAAATTGAACATAGATTGAAATTGGAGGAAACCAACTGCCTCTTTTCAATATTGTAAAACCCTAACTTATGATTTGATCATTCCTCAAATCTTCGAATTAGAAGATCTTAATCCCCCATTTCCAAGTAAATAACAAAATCCTTAATTTAATAATTTGTATTGGAATCTCAGAGATAAGACATTTTCTCATATTTTTGTTGACTTAAAGATAATATTAGTACCATCAGTAAGAGGTAGCTCAGGCTCAGCAATATTACAATGTCATAACCATGTGAGTTAAGGATAGCCTAAGGCTAGCTATCAATTACAACAGCTAACCAATAGTATAAATAAAGAATGCATGATTAGTGTCACGACCTATCTCGGAAGTCGTGGCGGTCCTAGGGTACGGGTGATGCATAAGCGACCAGTACCGCGTAGAACCCAAATGACAACCTAAATGACATGCAACAATCAAATATAACCTAATTAATTACGAAAATGCTGAAGAAAAATTCGACAGCACCTCCTCTAAAATTGGACTATGCCTAAGAAATCAAAACATACAAATAGCACTTCTATAATATTTCATCTCATCTCAGACACCAGGATCCCTCTGGATCTCCAAACAATCTCAATATCTCCATCAATATAT
>CANXYC010496278.1:0-19518 GCA_948193065.1 Aleurites moluccanus
ATATATATATATTATAAATGACTTGGTCAATCTTCTTTGGATCAAGTTCATATGAAACCTATTTGTTAACTTGACTGAATTTATGTTATATGTTGATGGTCTTGTGACCAATATGTTTCTTGTAAGATTGTAACCATATGACCCTATGGATAGAACGCTTTTCCCAATGAGAGTAAATTCATTAGTCCATTGTGCACTTTGGGAACCTAACTAATAGGATTTTTATCAGTGATCCACCTAGAGGGGACCATGAGCTCTAGGTGTATGCCTGGCCAAGCATACATTTGCGATAAGGTAGCAAAGACTCCCGATGCGCTCTGTTGTGATAGGTAGCAAGTCTACTGATGCACTCTGCAGTTCTACCATGTGCTTTGACAGTGTTATTCGATTGTGAGCACTTGTGTTCTTGTAAGCATAACCTTATGATATTATCTTAACCATGTTCTTTGGATTGACCTTTCCTTTGGATTGATATATTTCTTTTATATTGCATGTTCATATCTTACTGAGTTGAAGGCTCACTCCTCTTCTGTGGATTTCAGGTAGTAGTGTAGCTCGAGAGGGAGCTAATATAGAAGACAAAGCTTCTTGATTCATTCCTCAAAAAAGACTTTATGTAATTCTTTTGAGATATATATATATATTTATATGTTCAATGGATTGTATTATGGTGTTGTATGTATGAGGAGTATACTCTAAAGCTCCGTAGTTAGATGTTGAAGATGATAATATTTTAATGTCTAAATTGTTATAATTGGGCTACTCTTGTTCCTTAGTGATATGGGAAGTATCTTTTAATCTGTAAGGAACAAGAGGAAATTCCTTAATGATGAATGTAAATATATGAATGGTGATTTCATGAATCATAGCAATGATCAATTATAATGATAACCATATATGTTGTGGATATGTATTGTGTATGTGATCCAGGATATGAGTGTTCTACGGGTTTATGGTGGCCTTAAGCCTACCCTTGCCCTAGGACCGTCGTACCACTGGAGTTGGGGTATGACAGAGGTGGTATCAGAGTTATAGGTTTATAATTATAAGATAGATAGATAGATGTGCAAGTTCCCTAGTAAAAGTGATTGATTAAGATGATTACGGAGCATAGGATTCAGTCACGTCAATGTTGTGTATTCCTTTGATATAGATCTGCGTTAATCTTGTGTTTTGAGTATGAATTTGCTTTATTTTTCTTATTTGTATTGAGATGCCTTCGAGGCAAGGAAGAGGACGTGGTAGAGGCCGTCCTAGAAGAGAGCTACCTTTTGAAGAAGGGTCAGTGGGTAGAGTGGGAGGTGATGATGTTCCTCCAGAGCCGCAGGTAGATGTGGTTCATATGGCTCAACGGTTGGATCAGTTGTAGAGAAACTATGAGTTGTTAGCTGAGTTCATTACTTAGCAGAGGCAACAACAGGCTCCTCTAGTACAGGTAGTTCCAAATATACCAGTTCCTCCAGTAGTTCCTCCACCCACACCAGCAGTGGTATCTCAGGTTGAAGAGGTTTCGTTTGAGAAATTCTTGAAGCTCAATCCTTTAGAGTATAGAGGTGAGGTAGATCCTAATGAATTTCTTGAGGAGATAGAAGAGAAAATTCAGATTTTAAGGATTCCTAATAGAAGGGCAATTGAGTTTGCGGGATACTTGATGAAAGTCGAAGCTAAGGATTGATTTAGATGGAGTATTCCAAGTATGCTTCAGGATCATGAAGAGTTGTCTTAGGAGAGATTCAGAGAATTGGTCCTTAGTGAGTTTCTTCCAGAGAGTGTGAGGGATGCTAAATCCATTGAGTTTGAGAGATTGGTTCTGACTCCGGGTATGACTATGTCAGAGTATGCAAAGAAATTCAGTTAGTTGAGCAAGTTTGCTCCAGCTCTTGTGCCTACGGAAGCATCTCGAATTCAGAGGTTCCGTAGGGGGATTATAGCTCCATTGTTTAAATTTTTTATTGCTCTTGAGTTTGACTCTTACTCCAAGCTTGTGGACAACGCTAGAGCAATTGAGAATAGGGAGATGGAAGGTTAGATCTGAAAAGGAAGAGAAGAAGAAGGCTAAGATTCAAAGTTCCTCTAGGCAGGATAGTGGGGGTAAAGAGTATGAATATTTCACCCCAATCAATTTCCAGAGCAGATATAGAGGACCATCAGGGAGATCCCAGCAAAGACCGAATCCCTCTAAATTTGCTTCTCATATGAGCTATGGTACAGCCAGTTCTGCACCACCTAAGAGTTCTAATCTTTCTTGTCCTATGTGTGGTAAACTTCATAGAGGACCTTGTTTCTTTAGGACAGGTGCATATTATGGTTGTGGACAGCATGGTCATTTACTTAAGGATTGTCCACAGCCTTCTTTTGGAGTTAGACCCCAGTCTTCTCAGACTACAGTTCAAATAGTTAGGGAGAGGATTGTGGATCAGCAGTCCGGTATTGGTCATGGTATTTTAGGTAGGACTCCAGATGCAGGTAGGGGTTTAGGTCAGATTTTTGGACAAGCTACCAGTCAGGCACCTATGGGAAGAGGTAGAGGAAGAGTGTTTGCTCTTTTGCAACAGGAAGCCCAGACTTCTAACACGATGTTCACAGGTATTCTTCCTATTCAGGCTTTGAATGCTAGAGTGTTATGTGATTCAGGAGCTACGCATTCATTGTTTCTTCATGCTTTGCTAAGAATTGAGTGTGCCATGTGAATTGCTAGAGAATGCTTTGGTAGTATCGACTCCTTTAGAGGAAGAGATTGAAGTTCATGATTTTATCCATCTTGTGTGGTTAGCATAAGTGATAAGAATTTAGACATGGATTTGGTAGACGAAGTATTCAGATTATTTATAGACAAGTTATCATAGTGTTACTTACTGATATCCTTGTATAATCTAAGAGTAAAGAAGGAATATAAAGACCATCTTTAGAGTATGTTGTGAGCTAAAGAGAGTGGATATGTATAGCGATGGAAGTTCTATGGTATAGCAAGAGTTTGAGAGCAAAATTATGATGTGGAGTTAGCCATGGATGGAGACATTACGGAGACTTATAATGAATAAATTTAATAGAGATGGTTGTGGGTATATGGTTGATGAGTAGGTAAGAGTTTTATTTTAACATTCAAGGGCAAATTTCTATAAGGAGAGAATGTAATACACTAAGTTTTAATTAGTGGAATCTATGCCTAATTGAGGAAGCACAATATAGTTTATGACTCTGATAAGTTTTGATAGTGTTCCTACATATCATGGTGAGATGTGAAATGATTTGAAATGGTAATTTAATTTATGATATGTAATATGATTTAAGGTTATGTAGAGTTGTAAGGAATTGATTGGAATCATAATTTTTTTTAAAAATGATTGATGTATATTTTATGGTTACGCGAGGATGTAACATTATGATAGATTTATAGTATAAGTTATCCATGACAGAATAATTATGACATTGAAGGGACAAAATGTTTGACTGTCAGTAAAAGAGCCTATATATGATTAAAGAGATAGAAGTTATGAATTGTTATTAATAGCTAATTTCATTGATATGATGAAAGAAGAGATGTGCCAGAAATTGTAAATAAGTTAAGGTAACATTAAAGTTAAATGATGAATACATATATGTATGATAATTATCAAATATGTGTAAATGATTCTTAATAGGTATAAGACTGATGAACTATCTGATAATTAAAAGGAGAATTTTTTTATATAATAACGGTTAAGGGTCATGTTTACAAGTATAGTTAATCTAAGAAATGATGATAGATGCGTGAATTCATCAATTGTCGAATGGTAATTTGATAGCAATATTGTACAATATAATTATGACATAAGGTTAGATTATGACTTGGAAGTCTATCTAAGAGTTAATATAAATTGATTTATATAAATGGAATGATTTATGATCTCGACAGTTTCTATGATCTATTAGCTAATGAGCTTGGTATAATATAGACAAGAGATAAGAATAAGTATGGAACATGGGCTTAGAAGCTTCCTAAGAGTTAAGTGTTAATACTTGACTAATGTTTAGTTGGGGATCAAGCTATGATAGTGTTTACTTATTCCAAGAGAATGTCAAGTTCAGATTGTAAGTTGGCTAGTTAATCTACTACCATTAATGGATTGAGGATAGACTATTTAAGTGTATTAGAAATTGTTATGTAAGCATATTTGTATTGAATTATAGATATCAATTCTGATGTAACCTATTACTTAGGTGGTGTTAAAGTGATTTTGGCTTGATTTCTAAAATTCTTAATAAGACTTTTGTGACAAGATGTTATGTTTCAAGTATGGCCCAAGAAATTGGTGATAGAGGAATTTATCCCTAAAAGTATTAGTAAAAGTAAAGGCTTAAGAAATTGAAGGATCTGTTAGAGTTCTGAGGTGAGAAAATGATTTAAAATGTGGAAAATTTCATACCAGTTAAACTACCAAGCTAATGTTTGAAGTCATTCAGAAAGATTGCAGCAGAAGCAAGTTATTTTAAAGTGGATGCGCTAATGTGCATGGATACAGTTAACTTTATACTTTTAAGGTAGATAAACCCTCAGTGTTTTAATTGTGGGAGATAGTATAGGGGAAAATGTTATTTTGAAATAGATGTATAGTTTGGATGTGGATTAGCAGGGTATTATGTAAAGGGTTATGCATGCAGGTTTGAGAATGTAAATATACAATTGGAAGAAGAGGCATGAAAGGTAATGAGATTGGTTAGGATTAGTGGTAAGTCATGAGTCAGTCATCAGGATGAGAGTCTGCAGATAAAAGCAGAAGTGATTGTTTTAGTTCAACAGGAGGTTTGAATTTAGAATGATGGGTACAAGCATAGTTATACGACAATTTTAATGGAACATGAAAGTATGAATATTTGGAAGATTTAATGATAAGAATATGTTAGGAAGAGTTTAAGGAAATTGGTAAATAAAGAACTTTAAAGGTACTTAAGAGAAGGAAAGACGTGTTTGATTATGAAATCATGAGTGGAAAATTTTAAGACAATTTATAGTCCCTGAAAGATGGATGAAAGTGTTCCTATGATAAGTACAAGAAAATGCTAAGAAGATATGCAAGTAAGGCTTCAGAGCATGAGATGAGAGAAGTTTCTTACATGTTAACCATGCCTAACTTCAACAGTGCGCATCCAGTACTTTATATGTCGATGTTTCGAAAGTATGTCATTGATCCTTCTCATGTGCTGCAAGTTTCAGCAGTGGACCTTCAACCAGATTTAACGTATGAAAAGGTTCCAATTGCCATTGTGGACCGAATAATCAAGAGACTAAGGAATAAAGATATATCAATGGTTAAGGTTCTATGGAGGAATCAAGCTATGGAAAAGTATACTTGGGAAAGTGAGCAGTCTATGCGAGCCAAGTATCCCCATTTTTTTCAGGTTTAAGGTAAGTTACGTATAAATTCAAGGACAAATTTATCTAAGGGGGGAAGAATGTAATGCCTGTCATTTTTTTATTATTTTATTAATTGTATGTTTGTTGAATTGATTGAGGATATAGAGATATTTTGAGGAATCCAGAATTTTGTATGCATAGAGGAGTTTATGAGGCTAATTTCATGATTTTAAAGGAATAATTTGGTGAAGTGTAAAACATAAAAGTTGTATATTTATATCTCATCTTTAGGTATATAAAAGGGTTTTATGAAATTTTGTGTGTGAGAGGAGATATGCCTCCTTGACCAGGACCTGTTTGGTTCATTATTTTCTGTAGGAATCTGAGAAATTTTAATTTTTCTGGGAATGATTGAGACTGAATGAGCCAAAAGTGTAAACATAACAAATGTTTCTTTATGTGTTTTGTTATTAGCTATAAAATTTCAGGGAAATTGGATAAGTATAGCTCAGTTGAGAGTGGAATTATTCAGACTTGTTCATATGATTTTGGGCAGTAAAGTCATGGTGAAATTTAGAAATTCACCATAGTTTGTGTAGATATCCTTTTGATTTAAATTTTGGATATGTTGGACCTCTGAGTGTCTATTTTAAGTGAAAAAAAGAATCATGGAGTTTTAATATCTATAGCTCATTTGAGAGCTGGTTTATTATAAGTTGACGAAGAAGGTTTTCCAGCTCGGTAGATATTAGTGGTGCGAGCCGGCAATGCGAAGAGGCATTGCGAGCCGGCAATGTGAAGTGGCATTTACGAGTTGGCATTTGCAAAGTGGAGATATGCAAGACGAGTTTGGCAAAGAGACATTGCTAAGGTGGCATATGCGAAGTGGAGATATGCGAAGCGAGTTTGGCGAAGAGGCATTGCCGAGGTGGCATATGCGAAGTGAAGATATACAGGCGAGTTTGGCGAAAAGGCATTGCCGAGGTGGCATATGCGAAGTGGAGATATGCGAGGTGAGTTTGGCGAAGAGGCATTGCTAAGGTGGCATATGCGAAGAGAATTGGCGAAGTGGGGTTGTCGAGGTGGCAATTGGCGAAGTGGGATGACCGAGTTGGCAATTGGCGAAGTGGGATTACCGAGGTGGCAATTGGCAAAGAGGAGAATTGGCGAAGTAGGATTGCTGAGGTGATAATTTGCGAAGAGGAGAACTAGCGAAGTGGCATTTGTGAGCCAGCAATGCGAAGTGGCATTTGTGAGCTTATTTATGCGAGGTGGCATTGCCGGAGCGGATTGGCAAGGTGAGCTGGCAAAGCGGAATTGAGAGGCTGTAGCCTATTTAACCAGATATCCAGTAGCTGTTTTTCACGATTTTCTTCTCTCTTTTCTTCGTTCTTCTTCATTTCTTTTCCTATCTCTCTCAAATCTGTCCCAATTGATTTCTAATGCATTAATACTTAGAATTAATGCATTAGATCATTAAATTAGAGCATTCTAAGGTTGTGATCCTCAATTTCAAGTCAGATTCTTCAAGAACTCATTTTTAGGGAAAATAAGGTAATTTTCTCCAAACTTCATTTTCTCTTTAAATTGAGAATTTCTGGTAATTAAAATTGTTATTTGTAAGTATATAGAATTTATTATAAGTAATTTAAGACTTAATTTTGATAAATATGGAGGATATTAAAATTTATGGAATTTGATGAATAGTGATGTGAATAGTAAATACGTTTTGAATTTCAGATTTTTCTTTAAGGAATAAATTAAATTGATGTTAGGAAACAATAATAGAGACTATAAGTTGGTTAAATTATAAGGAATCATATTATATATTATTAATTAAGGAAAACCCTAATTTTGAATATTTGGGGAAACTTCCATAAGAGAAGAGAACTCAAGAAATTTGAGGAGATTATTGAATAAATAAGTTATTGAGGAAAATACAAGGATAAATTTGTGTAGAGATAAGTATGAACATTGCATATGCCTATTGATCCTTTGAGATGACTTGTCCAAGTTTTCCTAATGTGCACATAAATGATTCACATGTTATATGATATTGTATTTCTGATCTATCAAATGAAATTTCCAAGATATTCTCAAACCAAAATGACCATTTTTTTCATGTGATTACCATGTATATATATATATATATATATATTGTAAATAACTTGGTCAATCTTCTTTAGATCAAGTTCATATGAAACCTATTTGTTAACTTGACTGAATTTATGTTATATGTTGATGGTCTTGTGACCAATATGTTTCTTGTAAGATTATAACCATATGACCCTATGGATTGAACGCTCTTCCCAATGAGAGTAAATGCATTGGTCCATTGTGCACTTTAGGAACCTAGCTGATAGGGTTTTTATCAATGTTCCACCTAGAGGGGACATGAGCTCTAGGTGTATGCCTGGCCAAGCATATGTTTGCGATAAGGTAGCAAGGACTACCGATGCGCTCTGTTGTGAATGGTAGCAAGGCTACTGATGCACTCTGCAGTTCTACCATGTGCTTTGATAGTGCTATTTGATTGTGAGCACTTCTGTTCTTGTAAGCATAACCTTATGATATTATCTTAACCATGTTCTTTGGATTGATATATTTCTTTTATATTGCAGGTTCATATCTTACTAAGTTGAAAGCTCACTCCTGTTCTGTGGATTTCAGGTAGTAGTGTAGCTCGAGAGGGAGCTAATATAGAAGACAGAGCTTCTTGTTTCATTCCTCCAAGAAGACTCTATGTAATTCTTTTGAGATATATATATATATATATATATATATATATATATATATATATGTTCAATAGATTGTATTATGGTGTTTTATGTATGAGGAGTATACTCTAGAGCTCCATAGTTAGATGTTGAGGATGATAATATTTTGATGCCTAAATTGTTATAATTGGCTACACTTGTTCCTTAGTGATGTGGCAAGTATCTTTTGATCGGTAAGGAACAAGAGGAAATTCCTTAATGATGAATGTAAATGTATGAATGGCGATTTCATGAATCATAGCAATGATCAATTATAATGATAACCATATATGTTATGGATATGTATTATGTATGTGATCCAGGATATGGGTGTTCGACGGATTTATGGTGGCCTTAAGCCTACCCTTGCCCAAGGATCTTCGCACCACTGGAGTTGTGTAAATATTTTTTTGATCTGAATTTTAGATATGTTGGACCCCTAAGTGTCTATTTTAAGTGACAAAAATAATCAAGGAGTTTGGATTTCTATAGTTCATTTGCGAGCTAGTTTAGTGAGAGCTGACGAGAAAGATTTTCCAGCTCGATAGAAATAGGTAGCATGAGCTGACTCCTCGATTTTGAGGTGGATAGAGGTTGATCGAGCCGGAGAGGTAAACATGAAAGTTGTATCCCTAAGTGTCTATTTTAACTGGGAAAAAGAATCGAGATATTTGGACTTCTCTAGCTTGCTCGCAAACTATTTTAGTGTGAACTAGCGATGTGGCTGGTGAGGTGGCTGGCGAGGTAAGACTCCAGCTCGCCCAAATGGAAAATATAGTGAAGCAGGTCCAACTTTGAAAATTCACCACAAATCAAGTTGGACACCTTTTTGGCTGAATTTTGGATATATGGTAGCCTCAAATGTCTAGTTTAAGTGACAACAAAAAGCGAGACAAATGGAGTTCTCTAGCTCAAAATCGAGTTGGATTAATGAGAGCTGTCGAGGAAGAATTTGGCGAGGAAGGATTTGGTGAGAAAGGATTTAAGTGAGGCAGTAGCCTATTTAAAAGAGAAGCAGTAGCCATTTTTGCATTCACAATAACTTCTTCTCTTTTCTTTCTTTCTTTTTCATTTCTTCTCCTATCTCTCTCCAATCTGTTCCATTTGTTTTCTAATACATTAATACTCAGAATTAATGTATTAAATCATTAAATTAACACATTCAAAGGCTTCAATCATTATTTTCAAGTCAAGATCCTTCAAGAAATTATTTTTTAGGAAATGAGGCAATTTTCTCCAAACTTCATTTTCTTTTTAGATTAAGATTTATGATAGTTAGAATTGTTATTTATGAGTTATATAGAACCTATTATGAGCATTTAAGGCTATTAATTATGGTTAATATGGAAGATACAAGAATTTATGAATTTTGATGAATAGTTATATGAATAGTAATTATAATCTTAATTTTGAAATTTTATTTAAGAGATGAATTAAATTGATGTTAGGAAATAATAATAGAGACTCTAAGATGGTTAAAATTATAATGAACCATATTATGTATTATTAATTGACGAAACCCTAGTTTATAGAATTTGGAGATTTTGATTAGGCTTAGACAATTCAAGAAATTGATGAGGATTTTCATTTAATCAAGTGTTGAGCTTAATTATGAAAAATTTTGCTAAGAGGTAAGTTATGAATTACATAAATGTATACATTTTCTTTATGAGATGAATTGTTAAATATTCATATACGTTCTTTATAATATGAAATTCTTATTTGATAACCTCCTTAATGTTATCACTTAATATATAAGAATGACTTGGTTATTTTTTTTCTTGGACCAAGATCATGAATGAGTCTTTGATACGAATGTTAAATGGTCTCTTGACCAATACGAATTTTTGAAAATACCTTATTATAATGATCCTTTGATATACATATGTATAGAATGTTTTTCCCAATGAGAGTAAATTCATTGGTCCATGTGCATAACAGGAGCCCAGCTGATAGGGTTTTTATCAGTGTTCCAGCTAGAGGGGGCCACGAGCTCTAGGCATATGCCCGCACAAGCATATGTGTCACATTAAGGTAGCAAGGCTACTGATAAGTTATGATATGATATTAGTTCTATCTTATATGTGATTTGATAATGCCACCCTTCGCAGGCATTCTTATGTTCTAAATGAGAACCATGATTTAATTTATGATATGATTTTATAGTACTTTTAGTTGTAAGCACTCATGTTCTTTTTCAAGTATAAGTTTAAGATTCTTTCATGCCTAAATATATGTATATGTATATGTTCCTGATTTGATGCTCAGATTCTTGGTTAACCTAAAGCGTTAATGTTGTTCATATCTTATTAAGTTGAAGATTCACCCCTCTTCTGTGGTTTCAGGTGCTAGTGTAGCTCGAGAAAGAGCTAATCCAGAGGATAAAGCTTATTGAATTCTTCTTTACAAGAAGCTTGGATACAATTATTTTGGAGATATTATTTTTGTTATGTATATATATATAATCATGTCTATTGAGAAGTATTCTTTTAGATCTTCGTAGGTAGATGTGGAATGATTTTGATTTTGTTGCCATTGATGGCATTTGTAGACTCTTATTTGTTCCATATTGATGTTAGAACTATCTTTTGATCGGCAGGGAACAAGTGGAGATGTCATGATATATAATGATGATTTATGAGATATGATGTTTTGCATTGGATAAGTGTATGTTGTTATGTATGAGACAGATTTAGTTAAGGGTTCTACGAATTTATGGTGGCATTATGCCTACCCTTGCCCTAGGACCGTCGCACCGGTGGTGTTGGGATATAACATTAATATTTCCAATATGATTCATAAAAATGCATCATCTTCTGCTTACTTGATTGATTTTATTGATTTATGGCATGTTAGATTAGGACATGTTAGTGCTACTTATATTCATAAAACGCAGTCACTTGGTTTGATTTCTGTCATTAATAATACATGCTTAAATAAATGTGAAATATATTATGAAGCTAAATTAACAAAGAAAACATGTTTTTTTGTTCAAAGAGAATCTGCATTGCTAAGTTTAATTCATATTGATTTAGGAGATTTAAAGTAAACTATGACTAGAGGTAGTAAGATATATTATGTAATATTTATAGATGATTTTTCTAGATATACTAAGGTATATTTGCTTAGAAATAAAAATGAGGATTTTGACATGTTTCTTTTATACAAAGCTAAAGTTGAAAATCAATTAAATAAAAAGATTAGAAGAATTAGATCAGATAGAGGTGGTGAATATATTTTGTTTAATGACTATTGTGAAAATGAAGGAATAATTCATGAAATTATTAATCCTTATTCACCTAAATCAAATGGTGTAGCTGAAAGGAAAAACAGAACTTTAAAAGAAATGATAAATGTTATGCTTCTTAGTTCTTTTGTACCTAATAATCTTTGGGGTAGAGCTATTTTATCTGCATGTCATTTACAAAAATAGAATACCATATAAAAAAATCGGTAAGACACCATATGAATTATGGAAGGCTATTAACCTAACTTAAAATATTTAAAAGTGTGGGGGTGTCTTACTAAAGTTATGTTACTTGATCATAAGAAAAATAAAAACTAGCTCTAAGACATCTGATTATATATTCATTGGTTATGATAATCATATTATTGCATATAGATTTCTTTTTTGGAAAAGTGAAGTGCTTGATGTTAATACAATTGTTGAGACAAAGAATGTTGCATTCTTCGAACATGTCTTTCCTTTGAAATCCAAGATTATTTCTCATGCACCTACTAAAAACATTTTTGGAAACTCTTCTAAGGAGTTAAGAAGAAGTAAAAGACAAATAAAAGAAACTTCATTTGGAAATGAATTTTATACTTACCTTGTTGAAAATGATCTTTTGACTTTTCTGATGTTGTTTCTTCTTCTGACTCTTTATTTTGGAAAGAAGCAATTAAAATTGAAATCAATTCTATTAGGCAAAATAAAACTTTGATTTTGGTTGATTTACCACCCGGAGTTAAACCTACTGGTTGCAAATGTATTTTTAAAAAGAAATATAATCGTGATTGATCTATTGAAAAATATAAGGTTAGACTGGTTGCAAAAGGTTTTACTCAAAATAAAATATTGATTATTTTGACTTTTTTACTCTTGTGACTAGAATTTCATCACTTTGAGTTTTAATTGCTCTAGCTTCAATCTATAAGCTTTTTATTCACCAAATGGATGTTAAAACTACTTTTCGAAATTATGAGTTTTATATGGTACAACTTGAAGGTTGTGTTGTTTCTGGATAAGAAAATAAAGTTTATAAATTACTTAAATCTTTGTATAGTTTAAAACAAGCTCCTAAGCAATGGTATGAGAAAATTGATCAAGTTTTGTTATATAATGGTTTTACTTATGTTGAAGTAGATAGATTTGTTTATACAAAACTTGAAAATGGTGAATGTGTGATTATTCATTTATATGTGGATGACATGCTTATATTTAGTACTAGTCTTGATATAGTACATAAAACTAAAAAGTTTCTTGCATCTAAATTTGATATGAAAGATATGGGTGAAGCAAGCATTATATTAGGTATTAAAATCATAAGGAAGGATGATAGCATAATGTTATCTTAAGAACATTATGTAGAGAAACTTTTTAAGAAGTTTGGATATTTTGATATTATACCAGTGAGTACCCTTTATGATGCTAACACTCAATTAAAGAAAAATTGAGGTGAACCTATTGCTCAATCTGATTATGCACAAATTATTAGGAGTTTGCTGCATTTAATGAACTTTTCTCGACTTGACATAGCTTACGCATTATGTAGACTGAGCAGATATACGAACAATCTTAATCGTGATCATTGGGCTGCATTACTTAGACTAATGAAATATTTGAGATTCACTATGAACTATGGTATTCTTTATGGTGGATTTCCCATTATATTAGAAGGATACAGTGATGCTAACTGGATCTTAGATTCAGATAAGATAAAATACATTAGTGGTTATGTATTTACCCTTGGTGGGAATGCAATAACTTGGAAGTCAGCTAAATAAACTATCATTGCTAAATCTACTATGGAGTTAGAGTTTATTGCTCTGGAATTAGCTAGCAATGAGGTTGAGTGGTTGAGAAACCTCTTAGCTAGTATTCCGTTGAGTTTAAAACCAAAACTTTTTGCATCTATGCATTGTAATTGTCAAGCTGCACTTGTTATTGCAAAATATAAAATCTTTAATGATAAGAACAAACACATTCCTCTGAGACATGATGTAATTAAATAGCTGTTGAAAGATGGAATTATATCCATTAATTATGTGAAGTCAGAAGTTAATTTGGCCAATCCTCTTACTAAACCTTTATGAAGAAAGTTAATAAATGAAACATTGAAGGAAATGAGACTTAAGCCAATTTAAGATATTAACAGTGATAGTAACCCAACTTTTATGATTGGAGATCCTATAAATAAGGTTCATATGGGCAATAACAAGTCACTTATCAATACTGCTAGCACAATAAATTTTGTCCATTTCTATGGTATGAGTAGTGCTAGATTGCAATAAATGAGAGGATGAGCTAAAAGCTCTTAGTGAATTTCATATCTCTTATGGGTGGTATATTTGATTGTAGAATATACTTGACGACATCACCTATATGAGTGTGGAGTGAGGCCACTCCTATGATATTGTTGTAAAATCTCTAGAGTACTCATAAATTACAAGGTACACACATGGCCTGCTAGTGCAACATCGCATAGAACAACAAAAGTTGTGGGGTGTAATGTGATTGATAAGATCCTAACTTACAACTAAGAATTTTTTGTTCATAAAAGCTAAAAGTTTCACCATAACTATGTATATTATTTCTTATCCTTCTAGATTTGATTCATAAGCTAAAAGACATCATATTCGAACAATTACACTCATGATTTTTTTTTAAATTATTATTTTGTAAATCTTTTTGAAATATGTGGAGGATTATTGTACATATTTTGAGGAGGAAGAAAAATCCAAAGAGATAATATTTCAAAAAGATATCTTATCCCACCTAACTTAGGATAAGTTCTTTTAATTTTTTTTTTTTTCCCTTTATCCTTTAACATTTTATCTAATATCTATAGCTAACAAAAATTCCTATTTTACAGCAACTAAGTTGATTTATTTCCTCCTATTATTTTGCCACTACAACGTTAACTTCTCCAACTTCTTTATTTTACTAATGATAGTCATTTCTTTAAAAAAGAAAATACTAATTTATAAAAAATGAGACAGATAAAAATAATATCATTTATCTTTTGTTAAAATACTAATTTATAAAAAATGAGTTAGATAAAAATAATATCATTAATCTTTTGTTGTTTCTAATTCCTGTTAATTCAGATGACATGTTGAATTTTGAGGGATTATACAAGTAAATTATTAAGGATAGTGCTCATTGCGCACACCTCAAGTTTATTTTTTCAATGTTTCCTAACAAAAAAATGATGATAACTCGTTTAAGGTAATTTGTAATATAGTGGTTAAAATTTTAAATTTAATGATGGAGGTGGATATGGAGTATTCAAGAAACATCTTTAAAAAAAAAATTCAATTCAAACGGTTCTTGACAACATGCAAAAGCAAATTATAAGGTAAACAAATTCTAACTCTTATTAATTATTTAACTACAGTGAAGCAAAATATAAAGAATACATGAGTAAATTTATTGTTATTGATCATTTATTTTTTAATTTTAGTGAAAAAATAGGTTTTAATAAATTTATTCAAAATACATGTGTTTCCCAAACAAAACGTATTCATAGAACTACTCTAACACACATAGTTCACAAATTTTATAAAAAAGAAAAAAAGATTTACAAATTTTTTTAAAAAGTTTTAATGGACGTGTGCATATAGATAACGATATTTGGAATGATCATTGACAAGTTCATTCATATATGGGTGTGCATGTTATTAGGTAGATGATAATTAGAATATTAAAAAAAGAATAATTGCTTTTAAAATTCTTTATGAATGACATATTGCTAATAATATTTATAAATTAATTTCTAAAATTTTATAAGAACATTATTTAGTTTGTAAAATTTTTCAATTGGTTTTGATAATGTTATAGCAAACACCGCTTCAATCGTTGAATTAAAAAGAGTTTATCGATCTGCTTTCGGTGAAAAATATTTTTATGCTAGATATGTTTACCATGTTTTAAATTTATGAATAGAAGATGGTTTAACATCTCTTAACTTTTTCTTCGTCCAATAAGGAAAGCCATTTCATTTTTATGGACATATTTCCAAGTAATGAAAAAGTAGGAAAAAATTTGTAAAATAAATAATAAAAAACCAAATGATTTCTAAAAATTGTTCATGTTCATTGAAATTCTACTTATGAGTTGTTTAATGCATTATATAGATATAGAGATTTATTATGTACATTTATTACAAATAATATTTTCTAAGTTATTTTATAGCCACATTAATGGGGTATTTGCAAAAAAAAATTTAGACGTTCTAAAGTTTTTAATGATGTTATTTATACTTTATCTAATATGTATTATCATACTACTTATTTATTTATCGTGCAATGTATTAATATTGTTGGAGTTTTTGAAAAAAAATAAAAAATTATGAAAATTTAAAATTATTATTGAATCAATGAAATTCAAATGGTTAAATTATTATATGGATATTTTATAAATTTATTCAGTTGCTTGTGTTTCTTATTCACTTATAAATTAGATGGTATGTATGATTATTTATATGCTTATTATGATTCTTTATATTTACTTGATAATGAAGATATCACATCAATAATTACAGATATTAGAAAAACTAGTATATAATATACATGAAGAATTTTCTAGTACTTATATTGGATAAGTTACTTATTGATTTCTTCAATTTCATCGTACTAGTCAAAATGAAATTTTAGATAAATTGAATAGAGATAATCAAATATTGCTTATAGCAAAAAAAAAAAAAAGGGCAAGGACTATTTTTCAAATAAAAAGTTATCTAACAGTTGATTTTGAGTTTGGCGATAGTGTGAATTTCACAATATTGAATTGGTGAAAAGACTTTCAAGCCAATACCCAATTCTTTTTCTAATTGCTAAACAAATTTTAGTAACCCCTTATTCAACAGTTGCAGTAGAACAAACATTTAGTACTAGAGGCACTATTTTGGATGAAACTCGTTGAAGAATGAGCCCAAAATCAATAGAAGCTCAAAGTTATCTTGATGATTGGACCAAGGCTTAATATAGGAAATAAGAGAGTTCCTGACGACGTAGGAGAGTTGTTTGAAATGATTTTGGCAATGGAGAGAGATACAACTGGAAGGTAATCTCCAAACGAAAGTAGCAATTGAGGTAAGTAGGGGGTTAAGGATATTAAAGGTAAAAGAACTATATTTGATACCACCTCTGTCATATCCCAACTCCAGCGGTGTGACGGTCCTAGGGAAAGGGTAGACATAAGGCTACCATAAACTCATAGAATGCAACATAATTTGGATCCCAAGTACATCACATACTCATATCATACATATATCATCATTGTGTTATCTTAGCCTATCATGTCATTATAGGCTTTCCTATTTAAACTCAACAAGTTGTAAGGGAAACTTTATAAGCATGCTTTCCAAGCAACTATTGTAATAGTATTTTGAAACATCACTATGGACCTCTAAGAATAACTTCTCAATACATAAATATATATAAGTACATACTTAATTGTAACATGATAGATAAAATTTTATATAACGAGTCTTCTTGTGGAAAAAGGATCAAGAAGCTCTATTTTCAATATTAACTTCCTCGCAGGTTAATTTAACACCTGAAATCTACAGAAAAATAGTGAACATTCAATTTAATAAGATATAAACTACACTAATGCTTACAAATATCATAAAGATATAGAGAATAAGTATGAACTTGAACATATATTCAATATACTTTTGGAATATCATAAGGAAAAAGATTATGAGAATCATGACACAAGAAATTATAACATGAACAATCATGGTTTCTTTAACATGTGAGTAACATGTGAGTGCCCACAAAGAATGACAGTATAAATCATATCATGAAATAGAACTCATAACAAATCATAGCATGAAACATAAGCGTATCGGTGCACCTTGTCACCTCAACGTCTCCATGTGCTTACGTGGGATACATTCCTAGTGTTTCTAGTCTCCAACTAGGAGGGACACTAATAATAACCCTATCGGCTGGGTTTTCGATATGCACATTGGACCAATGAACTTACTCTCATTGGGAATAACGTTCTATTTACATGTGGTTCATGAATTATATAACTTGGACAAGAAACACAGTGACCATCATCACATGTTTATATATATATTCATTCAATCGTACAAATAGATATATAATGATCTTGGTCCAAGAAAATGACGACCAAGTCATTTATGCAAATAGTACATTTAGAGGGTCTCAACTGTTATGGTTAACATTTATGAATTTGTTGGTTTGGGTTCATTAATAATGGTTTAAGAAACATACATGAAAAAGTAAGAAATAACAAACATAGACTTATGAAGAATGACATATATTAATAAAGTTCATACTTATTTCAAAACAATTCATTGCAATCTATTATCTCTCTTTTAACGTGACAAGCATGAATTATTCCTTAGTCTTTTGTCCTTTCCATTCCTAAATCAAAATCTCAATATCCACAAATTAGGATTTTTATCATTCATGATCATATAGTTGTAATCTTTATGATGTAATCATCTTGAGAAGTCATATTATGTTTTATAATATCCAATTTAACATTTCTTAGAAAAACATTAAAGATTGGGATGATTAGCTACCATTCACCCAAAACCTTAAATCCTTGGTTATTTCATATAATCCATAATAGATACTATTTAATGCTCTTATACAACTTATATTCATCTATTCTATCCATTAATTAACTTATTTTAAACTTAGAAGTGAGTTTGAAATAAATACCTTGAATTTCTAGAAATTGAGAATCCTTGAGAAACCTAAAATCTTTATGTTCTTGAAGGTTTGATTCTTGATTCTTGTGTTAATGAAGATAAAATAAGTGTTTGATAAGAGAATTTACTGAATTTATGGGTGGGTGAAGTATATTTATGAAGAAAGAAAGAGAATGAAATAAATAAAATTTGAAAATGAAGAAGAAGAGTCGGATATTTATTGGCCCATGTCTTCACGCCCGAGAATAGGTTTCAAAGCCATGAAGGCCACTATTCACGTTGAGTTTGAAGCACTTTTTCACGGCCGTGAAGGGACATTTCACGCTCGTGAAGGGACGTTTCACGCTCGTGAAGATGAATCTGAAGAGTTGACCAATTTACACAAAAATTTTTCTCATGGTAGTGAATGATGTCTCACGCCCGTGGAAGGCTTGCTGATGAGAATCTCTCATGTTTCTCTATTCTAACTTATCCAAACTCAATCAACTTATACATACATATGTTTAACACCTCAAAATCAATTATAACTCATTATATCTCAACATAAAATTATTCTAGGAGCAATCTATAATTAATCATGATAAATTTTAGATTATCTACCATGCATATACACATACGCATGCTAACATTCATTAAACAAATATGAACAAATACATATTTACTCTAATATTCTAAATACTGGATATTATATTTTTTTATCATCTACGAAGATATGTATGCACTTAATTTATAAAAATTAACTTCAAGCCATTTTTTCATCAAAATTTTAATTTATACATAATTTTTTAATAAATTTAGTTCTAAACTATAATAAAACTTTATCGATCAAAATGAAAACTGAAATTTGAAATTAAAATTAAAATCGTCCTGAAATTGGCTGTTTCTAAATCAATTTGAAATCACCTTTTTAACATTCTGGTTTCGTTTCACTTAATTTGGAAATCGAAGATTTTGGAGCCTTAATCATGCCTAAATTGACTGATTCATTGAGAAGATAAATCATTAGTACTACAAAAGCAAAAGGTTTTACTTTTGGGTGAATTGAAGGATTGCTTTATGTTTGCACTATGAAGTGTTTGTTAGCTATGAAATTTCAGCGTTTTATTTTTTAAAAAAGGAAAAAAAATGAATAAACAGCTGATAAAATAAAGAGTTTTAGGATATGTTTGGTTTAGTGATGATTATCAATTATCAACAGTTAACTATTAACGACTAATTGTAATTAATTAATAGTCATTTATAAGAAATTATTGGTCAATAATTAATTATTAACAGTAAATAATTAAAATTATTTTAAATATTTAATAATTCAACCATTATTGTTACATTTGAATCATAAAATTATTAAAAAAATATAATTATATTTTTCTATAAATATAAATGATAAATTATACTTCATTATTTTTTATAAAATAATAATAAAATATACTTATTACAAATTTTTGATAACTTCTAATAATAAAAACAATAATAATAATATCATCTTCTTCTTCTTCTTCATATATATATA
>CANXYC010496426.1:0-12858 GCA_948193065.1 Aleurites moluccanus
TTCCAAATTCCTCAATTACTTTGATTTTCTCTTCCTAAGAAAATTTTCCCAAATATTCAAAATTAGAGTTTTCCTAAATCAATAATATTTTAACATGATTTCTGAATATTTAACCATCTTAGAGTTTCTATACTTAATTCTCATCATCAATTTAATTCATCTCTTAAAGAAAAATCTGCATTAAATTCGAATTTATTGTTCATGTTACTATTCATGTCAGTCCATTAATTCTGATTCCTCCATTATTAATTACAATATATAACCTTAAAATGCTTGCAATAAATTCTATATACCTTTAATTGACTATCCTAACCCTCAGAATTTATTAATCTAACAAGAATATGAAATTTGAAGAAATTTACCTTATTTCCCCAACAATGAATTTCCTGAAATATTCTGTTTGAATTTGACAATTTTTGCCTTATAATATTCTAATCTAGAGATCTAATGCATTAATTTTGAGTATTAATACCTTAGACAAGAAATGAAATTGATTTGAGAAAAACTGAAGAAGAATGAAGAAAGAAGAAAGAAAATCGTGGAGAAAATCGCTATTGGCCGCTGGGTTAAATAGGCCACTGCCCAAAATCCCGCTCACCAGCTCGCCTTACCAACCTGCCTCGGCAAAGCTACCTTGCATAAACCAGCTTGCAATTCCCAGCTCGCACTTCCCAGCTTGCCAAACTGGTCCGGCAATGCCACTTCGTAAATCCAGCTCGCATATGCTGCCTCGCCAAACTCTCCTCGCAAAATCTTCCTCGCATATGCCGCCTCAGCAATGCCTCTTCGCCTCTTCACCAACTCGCTTCGCCTATCATCTTCTTCGCCAAACTCTGCTCACGAACTGCCACTTCGCACATTCCCTCTTAGCATAATGCCACCTCGCCTTTTCTTCTTTGCCAAATCCTTTTTCGTATATGCTGCCTCACATATGTCTCTTCGTCAATTGCCACCTTGGCAACCTCACCTGGCCAATTTGCCACTTTGTATTGTCGGCTCGCAAATGCCACTTCGCATTTGCCGGCTCGCTAACACTAATCTCTGTTGAGCTGAAACCTTACTTGGACAACTCACACTTAGCCGGCTCGCAAATGAGCTACAAACATCCAAACTTCCTGATTCTTTTTGCTACTTAAAATAAACATGCAGGGGCTTAACATATCCAAAATTCAAATTACAAAAGCAACTACATAGACCATGGTGACTTTTTAAAATCACCCAGACTTACTGCCCCAAAATCCATCCGAACAGTCCTGACAAATTCCACTCTCCATTGAGTTATACTTATCCAAAATTCCTGAAATTTACAGCCGACACCACAACACACAAAGGAACATTTCTCATGTTCACACCTTTGGCTCAAACTGCCTCAGTCATTCCTAGAAAATTCAAACAGATACAGATTTCCTGTAGAAATGCTAGGAGGCATAACTCCTCTCACACACAGAATTTTACCAAGCCATTTTACAGAATTAAAATGAAATATAAATCCACAACTCTTATGTTTTACCCTTTACCAAATTATTTCTGCAATCAACCTCATAATTTCCTGCAAACCAGAAATTTACTGCATCTACTTACAACATTCATACCTTAAATTAATTAATTCCTCAAGTATACAATAAATAAAATACTACAAAAATAACAAATATTACAGATTTTTAATAAATTCTAAAGTTAGACATAATATTTGATGAATAGTAGATGAGTTAAAAATAGAATTGAGTGAAATTGATAAAATTTAAATGCTCAAATACAGAAGTAAAAGAGATACAAGAATAAGAAGAGGAAAATGACAATTTTATAAATTTTGAGAAAATTAGTCAAAATTAATTTGACCAATAATTAATAATATATATATATATATATATATATTGGGTGCATAGTGGCTGGCCAAGTGGAAGGATCTCCTCCAAAACTAATTTGCTTAATTTTGTCTAAAATAATTTAGACACAAACTTAGGCTAAATTCATTTCATTTTTATTTTTCTTCAAATTTTCTTTTCTTAAATTCTAATTGGTTATTATAAATAAACAATTTGAGAAAATTATCACCATATTCTTCTTCTTCTTCCCTTGACTAAAAATTCTACCATAAAATTCTCCAAAATTTTGCTTCACCTCACCTACTCAAATCACCTCTCCATCTTCATCAATTTTCATACCTCCATCTCCAAAGCTCATTTTCTTCATCAAGTTTATAAATAGTTAAAAGAAATTCTCCAAAAGATTTCAAAAAGTAAAAACCTTAACTTTTTCATGTTAAGATTAAATAAGTTTTAATATTAATTTAGAGGTTTAGTTAGTGAAAAAAAGTAATATTAGAAGTAAATCCTTGAAAATTTTGAATTTCCTATGACTTGACAAAATCTCGGGGCTGAGTTTTCGTGCTCTTAGAATTAGAATTTGAAGATTCTTAAAAAATAAAAGTGTATATTTACATGTCTAAATTATGTATCTTTAAGGAAGTTTTGTCAAATTTTTGCTGTGTTGAGAGATATAGATCACTGAGTAAGGCTAACTCGGGTTAGGGTTTGTACTGAGAGACCCTACTGAGTTTTGCAATTGTGAGGACATTGAATTCTGATTTAGAAGAAACTCAAAACATGAAAAATCTTCCTCTATATCTTAGATAAAATTTTCTGAAAACAGAACTGCATTTGAATATCTATATAATGAGTTACAAGTAAAACAATAGTTGGTCACATAGGAATTGCAGGGTAGATTGCAGAATGCAGGACCAATTTAGAAATTCCACTATAAATTGCATAGAGCTTATAAAAATATGATTTTTGGATATACTAGATCCTGAGATGTCTAGTTTAATTAATTAAAATAATTGAAATAATTGGATAAGTATAGAGGGAGATATGACTAAGAGAACCAATGCTGCCAGTATGATGAAAGTGAAAATTAACCCTAAGATTTGGGAATTTTAGGAAAATTAATTAATTAGAGTTTTAATTAATATAAGTTCTTATCAAATTGACACTAAATTATATTTAATTATATAAGTAATATCTAAAAGGGATGACAAAGAGGTTCATGATCACCTCTTTTGTCTTTGTTGAGTAGAGAAATAAGATCGATTTTGGATTTTTGCTTATAAAGGTGAGTAATATGTATATTACTTTACTTGAATTTGTTATCCAATGGAATTGTTAAGGTTTCCTTAATATGTTTACTTAAACCCATTGGCATGTTTAAATGATTGAAAATACCTATTTATTAAATTACCCTATTTCTTGACCAAATACTTTATTGATTGAAGACCTTGAAAGTGCTTAAGTTTGTTCTTTTGACATTTAATGATTAATCACTTTATATGGCATTAATGAAATGACAGAAGTTTTAATGACATTGTGCACAATGGTTTAATAATCCCAACTAAGAAGGGGTTAAGGTCCTAGCCATACGGTCTGATCAACCGTATGAGTGAAAAGCATACAACCGGACTGTAGCCTCTAGCTTAGTTGATCAAATGATGATTTTGTCATTGATAATAGTAATGTGATATAATTTATATCTTTAATGTCATTATGATGAAACTTGATAATTGAGCCTAAATGCTAAATAACTCTACTAGTGAATAATTTATTTATTTCATCTTTCTTACGAATCCTTTACTTTGAGACTGGCCATACTTGTTATTATATATTTTATCAAATTTTATCGATAACATTACCTTTTTTGTGAGCTAGTAAGGTAATATATATATTACTCATTGAGTTTCCAAACTCACCTTATTGTGATTTAAATTTTTCAGGACTCTATAGATAGCAGTATTTCTAGCTTATTTTCTACCTCCTGCTGGTAATCGCCTGTGTCTATGTAACTGTCTCTACTCTAAAATTTGTATTTTGTTTTACTCTAGAAATGCTCCATGATAATAGTATTAGTATAGTGGATGTGTAGTTATTGTGTTATCAACTTAATCAAATACTAGTTAGTAATATATAAATTTTAATTAAGTTACTATATATATATTGATAACGAATTGCTAATTGAAGTATGTGAATTTGATATAAAATTGAAGTTGAGGGTATAAGGTGAGATTATAGAAGTGTTAATTTCTTGCAGATTGTGAAATATTTTCCAATTGATTAGTTATAACTTGGGATTGTTGAAATTACAAAAGAAATTTTGGCGAAATTTTTATAAAATTTTAATAATTTAATAATCTGTAAGGTAAGATGGTTTTTACAGGTTTAGAAGACCTTAAGTATTTCCATTTCCTAGGATTAGCATATCTCTGAAGTGGGGATGTGACAGTAAACGGATATATTATCCATATACTATTTTTTAAAATATTACATTATTATTTTTTTATTTTTTTATTCGATTTTTTCAGTTAGTCAAAAAATCCTTTATTTGACTTACACATTAATTGAAATTAAGGGCGATTTAGCTATTGTTAGTAGCTGATAGTTGATAACTCTTGTGAATACCTAATAGTTAATAGCTGAAAAATATTATCAATTGATAAAATTTTGCAATCGTGTGGTAAAAATATTATTGTTTGTTAAATATAAATTAATAGAATGATTTATTTTTAATATATTATTATATATCTTAGTTTTTCTTTTTTTAATATGTGATATAAACCACAAGAATAAATATTTATATTTTTTTCATTAAAATATGACATGGTAATTTAAAAAAAAAAATTATTTATCATATTGTAATAATTATTTATTATTATTATTGTAGTTATATAAAAATTAATTTGAAAAAATATTTTTATTAGTAATTTTTTTTATAAGTGTAAAATGGTCAAAATTTAAAACACCAACCAATAGAAAAATTTCAAAATGAAACTTTTCAAATTAACAGTTGTTTGGAATTTCAACAATTATAAGTTGTTATTTTATATTTTTTTTATCAAATAAGTTGATCTAATTGTTAGAAGTCAAAAAGTTATTAGCTGGTTTCCAACAACTAAACCGAACACACACTAAATTTCTCTTTGAGCAAGTTCAAAAATGTAGTTCACACTTTGCCTATATATTAAAAAATTATCTCCTAAATATTGACTTCAATTATCAAACTCGAGTCAATTTTATTATTTCTTTAATATTTTTAATTTATAATAAATATCTTCCTACTTTTCTCCCAATCAATTTTCAATGGTTGTATTTTACTATTTTCATTTTTATATATATTTTGTCACTTTCACTGTACTGTCACATTAATGGTATATTTAATTTAAAAACTATAAATTTTTTAAATTATATTTTTTTTTCATTTATTAAATTTTTTTTGGGTGGTAATTGAGTTTTTTTAGCTGAAAATTAGATTTTGTTTTAGTAGTTGCAAAGTTTGGTCACACCCCAACTCTAATGGTATGACAATCCTAGGACAATAATAGACATAAAACCACCATAAATCCGTAAAACCCTTAACTTAACCTGAATCAATCACATATATGTATACACATTTCATGCAAATCATTCATGTTCTTATATAACATATCCTTGATATTCATCACATTTTCTACTTGTTCCCTATTGATTAAAAGACAACTTATATCATCTATATGAAACAAGGAAAAGACTAAAAACAATACTTCATTCATACAATTATACGGAGCTTCTAAGAGTAAACTATTCATTAGATATAAACATATACATATTAAAATAATATTCAAAATAATTACATTAAATTAGGTTTTTGTGGAGAAGGAATCAATAAACTCTATCTTCTGGATTAGTTCTCTCTTTAGCTACACTTGCACCTAAAAATATCCACATGAAAAGGGTGAGCCTTCAACTCAACAAGTCATGAATAAAGTTGGATATCATAATCATGATCTTATACATATACATATAGTCATTTGAAGAAATATAAGAAATAGAAACATCATAAGAAAGAGAAAAATCATATGAAAGAGAAAAGTTACAAGAAATAAAAGCATCATAAGAACTATATACTTTCATTTGAAGCATAAGAATACCCATAAAGAAATGGCACAATTAACATTACATAAGATAGATCTAATATCTCATCATAAATAATTGGGCAGTCTTATCAGCTCAATTTTCGATGTGCATATGGACCAATGAAATCTCTCTCATTGGGAAGGGACGTTCTTTTAGGTGGATATCATACAAATAATCTTGGTTAGGTCTCCGCAAAGAAACATAATGCAATAAACCATTTATAATCTTAACATAATAATCATTAAATTTTTATCTTTAACAATTGGCTTTCTTCATGATCATGGTCCAAAGAAGAATGACCAAGTTATTTTTCATTAACAAGTTGGTTATTCAAGAGGAGGGTTTCAAAGAAATATCATTATTAAGAATGAAACTCATTTCACAGTTAATAAGTAATAATCTTATTCAAAAATCAACATATATGAGGCAAGAATTATGAGGTAAGAATAAGGAATATTTCATTTAAGAGTAACATATTTGAACACATTCATAACTTACCTCAATACAATAACCTTTCCAATCAAGTTCCATTCATCATATCCTTGCATATAATCTTATGGCTCGCTCATCTTATATAAAAAGCCCTAATTCATCATAACCATAAAACAAAGAACTTGCCTTTAAGACTTAATTCTTCACTTTATTTGTGAATTCTTATATACATCTTATTAAACTTCCACTTAACTTAATTACGACTTATAATTATCTTATAATCATCATTTCCTTGCTTTATAAAATTAGGGTTTCCTAACCCAACATGATTCAAGTTAAATTCTTATGATTTAAGAGTCTCCATGGCTCATAGATAACATTTCTAACTCCCACTAGACCATTAAGTTAATAATTATCAATGAATTAGAAGAAAAGTTACCATTCAAGCTACTATTCATCATATAAGCATAAATTTTTATATCTTCCATTTTAATCATAAATAATTATCTACCATAACTCATAAGCAACTATTCTAACTGCCAGTTACCTTAATTCATGATAAAAAGAAAGGTTGGAGAAATTAACTTATTTCTTCTCAAGAGAAAATCTTTAAAAATCTAGCTTTTGAAGTTGTGTTAGATGTCTATTTAAAGTGTTTTCTTACAAGATTAATGCATTATTTTAAGTATTAATACATTAAAAAATAGAGAGAAAATCTAAGGCTTGATAAATGAAGAATAAAAAAGGATGAGAACTGAAAATTGGGTTCAAAAAAAATGAGAAACAACCCCTATATATAAAGAACTTCTCTACTATTATTGCTACTACTGAGCTGAAAAATCACCTCGACAACACTCACTAAACCAACTCAATTTGGAGCTACAATGTCTAAATAACTCGATTCTTTTTTCCACTTAAATTAGACATTTAAGCCTACAACATATCCACTATTTAGATTAAAATATGAACTACACAATTTATGATGAATTTTCAAATTTACTTTGTTTCTCTGTAAGTACTATCTAAGCAAGTATTACTAAATAACTTTGGTTTTTGGCTCCAAATATCTAATAAAAAAAATTATTTACAGACATAAGGCTATACATAGATGAACATTTTTATATTTTACACTTTTTTAATTCAGACTCTAAGGTAATCAAAATGAATGGGTAATCTCAAACTATTTATAAGAGTAGCAATCTGATCCTAACCTTATCAAGGTGGAATATCTCTTCATTCATATATAATTTTACAAAACTGACTTACAGACATGTAGAATGAATATAACTCTATAATTTTTATGTTTTATATTTTTCCAAATTCTTTCTTTAATGCCATGAAAAATTTTGCTAACACACAGATTTCACAATCTTAAGACCCTTATAGCAATCATGCTCACTTAAAAAATCAAACCTTTTATTCCTTCATAATTATATTTAAGTTAAACATCTTATATATAAAAACATATAATGGTTAATGTCATAGGCTAAAGGATCTTAATTAAGCTCATCTTTATAATAAACATGTTTTGAAAATCCTAAAGATTACAAAGATGCTCTTAGGTTTAATTTTATTAGGTAGTTAAGAATTAGCATGTTTATTAGAAGTACAACATAGAAATAAATAACAAAAAAACAAAAATCACCCATCAAATTCTTATGTATGAAAATTTTAATTTTCAAAATTATCGAATATGTCTACTTACAATTTGTTCTTGCATGGTGAAAATCACCACTATACAGTTTGTTCAATATTGAATCAATTTTGTCTACTTAGGAGATTGATAAAATAGCAATGGTGATTTCTCCCTCTTTTTCTTGCATGGTGAATGAACATCTATTACTTCAATGGAAGTGTCATCTTCATTTTCTTCCATCTTGGTATGTTGGAGTTCTTGATCATGATTTAGCCATGGTTACTAAATCTCCAAAGCATGCTTATCGAATATGAGAACATGAAATTGGCAATCTCAATCATACTAAAAAACTAGATAACTTCCATATCTCCATATTTCCACATTTGACAAACTATTTCCATATTTCCACACAAACTTTCTTAGTATTTGCTAATGTGCTAATGACAACACCAATAAAGTAACATTAAAGTCATAAGAATTGATTCAATCATACATAAAAAGTCTTAAGCTTGTTGATTTAGACTTAAAAAGTCTTAAGCTTGTTGATTTAGACTTAAAATTTGCTTGAATATGTAGGCAGTAGCTAGCAGGTCATAGTACTATTACAAGTTCAATAGTTAATTGCTCTGTTACATACATATATGGCAATTATAATATCCAAATCTTCATTAATAAGTCTAGTTTAAAATAGATTTATTAATAATTTATACAGACAACCCAATTAATTTCTTAACTAAATCATAAGTATGATACTAAATTTAAGCATGAAATTTAAAGCTAAATTATTTAAAGAAATTGGAAGTTATTAGATATTATTTGCTTTATATAGCCTCATTATCAATAATCTACTCAATTATGAGCAGAAATTGAATGATATTTTTCATTAATTTAGGACCCAAATAGATTATATAAGAAATTGAAGCATATTGGTTCAAAAATTATTTCTCATTAATCTCATTGAGAATTAATATGTATAAAAAAAGTAATTTTCTGAGGATTGCAAATGCCAAAAACACCATAATAAAATATGGAAGAGTGTTAGCATGAATGCTATCTCTAAGCAATCATGATGAAGCTGCCACTTGCCATAAATTAAGATTAGATTAGATTTTATTTTCAAATCATTTTGTACTACTTCTTAATTGGAGGGATATTATTTCTTAATACCAAGTTATGAGTTAGCTTATTTTAAGGCTTAATTTATGTAAAAAATAACTTTACTTGTTGGTATTAGGTAAAGACACATTGTCTAAGTATTATATAAGTATGACTCTTTGGTTTAATGAAGATAAGCTTTTTGTTTTTCGTTCCATTTTTAAAGATTTTATCCTCTCCTTATTTTCTTAAATTCTCTACTCTGTATCAGTGGTACCAAAGCCTCTCTTATTGAGGGACTGTGAGTGAAAACTATTTAGGATTATTTCTCCATTATTCCAAAGCTTAAACCTATTACTTCTTCATGGCTTCAAACAACTTCTCTCTGCTCCAACATCTTTAGATTTGATGGAGAGAATTGCCCTATTTAGGCAGTAAAAATGCAGGCCTATTTAAAGGCATATGACCTCTAGGAAGTGGTGGAAATAGCAAGGGAACCTCTTAAGCTACTTGAGAATCCAATAGTAGCTCAAATGAGAAACCATAGCTATAAAAGTGCTAAAAAGTTCAAAGCACTTACCTCCATTCATTCAATAGTGAATGAAGTGGTATTTACAAGGATCATAGCCTACACAACTGCTAAGAAAACTTGGGATAAGTTTAAAGAAGAATTTCATAGTAGTGACATAATAAGAAAAATGCAAGTTTTGAACTTTAGAAGGAAGTTTGAGATGATAACTATGAAGGAAAGTGAATATGTAAAAGAATTCATAGATAAGGTGATGAAGGTTGTAAATCAAATTAGGTTGTTGGGAGAGAGTCTTCCATATGAAGAAATTGTAAAGAAAGTGTTGCTAAGCCTGTCTAAGAAATATGAATCAAAGATTTTATCTCTTGAAGACTCAAAATATGTAAGTCATATGAGTATGTCATAGTTAGTAAACTCTTTACAAGCAATAGAGCAAAGAAGGGCCATCAGATAGGATAAGACAAATGAGTTGGCTCTTGAGTGAAACTCATAACCAACTCTCAATCATCTAGCAGCTCAAAACAAAAGATATGAAAATGATAAAAGGGGAAAGGAGATGAAAGAGGAAAGTGGCAGCCAAGAGAATGATAAGAAAGGAAAGTACTCTCCTTATAAGCACTGTAAAAAGACCAATCATACTCAGAGGTACTACTAGTTTAGACCCAATGTCAAGTGTAGATCTTGTGGCAAGTAGGGACATGTGGAGAACGTGTGTAGAAATAAAGCAAACTAGGATGTAGCTCTAAAGAACCAGCATGTTCAAGTAGCAGAGGTTCAACAAGGTTAGGAAGAGAAATTATTTGTTGTAACCAAATGTCTTGTTCAAAAAGTAGCAAAGATTGGTGGATTGATAGTTGTTGCACTTCACATATGACCTCAGAGAAAGAGTTATTGAAAACTCTTGGTCCATCACACATTTCTTCTATTAGAATATCAAATGGTGAGCTTCTAGAAGTTAAGGGAGCAAGCACTGTTGCTGTAAGAACAAACACTGGTATAAGATATATTTCAAATGTTCTTTTTATTCTTGATATTTGCCATAATTTAATGAGTGTTGGTTAGTTGTTGGAGAAAGAAAATTCTCTTGAATTTAGAAACAAAATGTGTATTTTGTTTGATCAAAATGGAAATGAGATGTTTAAGGTGAAAATGAAGGATATGAGCTTCATGTTAAAGTTACAAAGTGTTGAAATGTATGCACTCTCAACCTTAATTGATGAAACCTTAAATGGCATAAGAGATTTGGCCATTTTAATGTATCATCGGTGAAATTGATGCATACTCAGGGCTTAACAATTGATTTGCCTGCCATAATTGATTGTGATAAGGTGTGTAAGATATGTCAGTTAGGCTAGCAAAAAAGTTTACCTTTTCAGTCAGGTTTGTCTTGGAGGGTAGCTGAAAAATTATAGCTGGTGCACTCGGATGTTTGTGGCCCAATGAGTAATGTGTCCTTAAGTGGAAATAGATACTTTATTCTTTTTATTGATGACTTTAATAGGTTATGTTGGGTGTATTTTATGAATCAAAAGTTAGAAGTATTTGAAATATTTTTGAAATTCATGGCAATGGCAGAAAGGGAAGCATTGAAGGAGTTGGAGGTACGTAGAACAAACAATGGGACTAAGAATACTTAGGGAGATTTAACAAATTTTGTGAAGATTAGATAATCAAACATCAGCTATCCATACCATATACTCCACAACAAAATGGAGTGTGTGAGAGAAAGAATAGAATAGTGATGGAGATGGCCAGGTGTCTTCTGTTTAAGAAGCAAATGCCAAAGCGTTCTTGGACAGAGGCAGTCAACACTGCTGTCTATCTCCTTAACAGATTGCCAACCAAAATTCTGAAGAACAAAGCTTTTTATGAAGCTTAGCATGGAATGAAACCCTTAGTTGAGCATCTAAAGGTGTCCGTTATGCTCTCATTCCATAAGTCAAAAGAAACAAGTTAGATGAGAGGTCTAAAATTACAATATTTATTGGTTATGGTAGCAATGTGAAGGCCTACAAGCTGTATAATTTAAAGACAAAGGAAGTATTTGTAGCTAGAAGTGTTATTTGATGAACAAGTAGTCTAGGATTGGAGCAAGCATGAGATAACTTATAAAAAATGACCTTTGATTCAAGAAAACTTGTAGGAACAAGAAAGGTAAAGACAAGTTCAAATTCTAAAGAAGAAAAAGAAGGTGTGAGAGGCAGAAGAACTCTCACTGAAACCTATACCACAACCAACCTTGCTTTGATAGATCCAGTTACCTTTGAAGAAATAGCCAGTTCATATGGTTGGATGGAAGCTGTTAGACCTTAAGGTCTTCTTCATATTTATTTTGATGGTTACAAACACCAAATTATTGGACTAATAAGTTTGTTTGATTATGTGAAAGAATTTCCAAGAATTTCTCTTGAGTATTGCAGGATGATGCTTAGTCACAGGCGCGACCAGTTGTAGTCGCGAGCGTGACTCTAGATACAAGCTTGGTCACAGGTACGACAAAACCAGTCACAGTCTTGAAAAGATTCAGGTCGCGGGCGCAAAATTAAAGTTCGAATAATTCAAGATATCCAGTAGCTTCAAGGTGAACAGCGACCATCCAGTAGCGGGCGTGACACAAGGTAGTCGTGGGTGCGACTAAGTGAAGTCGCGGGTGTGACAGAATGATTCGCGGGTGCGAAATTAAAGTTCGGATAATTCAAAACATTTAGTAGCTTAAGATTGAACAGTGTGATTCAGTCGTAGGCGCGACATTATTCAGTCGCGGGTGTGACCAGATAAAATCGCAGGATTATTCAAGCTCAGTTGCGCGTGTGAAGAAGTTCAACAGAGTTTGAAAGTTGGATCTCGCAATAAGTCATGGGCGCAACTTGGAAAAATTTAAATATAATATTCTTCGAGCAAAAAAGAAGAGAAGTTAGTCGCGGGCGCGACAGTCCCAGTCGCGGGCGTGACTCACCTGTAAAATAGTTGTTGGGGCGAATTTTTAGGTGTATTTATTGCGGGAAAATGAGTCTAAACGGCTCTTTCTTCACTCAAGACTATAAATATGAGTTGATTTGTATTAAATAAAGGTAGAACAACCTTTAAACAAGTTCATAATCATTTATTGCTAGATCATTCATATTTATTATGCAAAAATCAGTTTATACTTGTATTTATTGTAAAAGGTTGTGTGTGAACCTAGTTTGAGAAAAACACATTGTATAAGGTTAAAGTGTGAACCAAAA